>OX246753.1:89815478-90102978 GCA_945910035.1 Brachypalpus laphriformis | reverse complement strand
CTTTATTAAATTTGATTTTGTAGAAATTATCTAGGAGTATGTATCTATCTTTTTTATGGGCATCATCATCGTAAGGTGACCCTGTAACGCTGAGCCAACACCCGGAGATACCTGCAGATGTCTGTTAATTATATTTAGATATATTTCAATTGTTGCAGATTATAGCTTTCTTCAAATATTTCGCCTGGGAGTGAATTCCAAAGACTGCTTGTCCTGTAACCAAAGGAATTTTCAGAATGAAACTCTTAACGCCTTCGTGCCATCGTACTTACTTACTTATGTCCTGTATCCCTTGTGGGTCCTAGGGCTTCTACTACGCCTACGCGCCATCGTGTACGGTGGCAATGTGTCTGAGTTCTCCCCAACTTTTCCCCAACTGCCGTGCATCCTTCTCGACGGTTCTGCGCCATGTTTTCCTTGGACCGCCAGGTCTTCTGCCATCCTGAGTTTAAGGGTTCCATTGCATAGCATGGTTCGCTATGGAACTGTCACCCTTACGGAACGTGTGACCAATCCACTGCCACTTCCGTCGTTGGATGGTTGTGCCTATTTGTTCCCGACCCGTTCTCTCGTAAAGGTGTTCGTTAGAGATACGATTGGGCCAGAAAATCCTTAAGATATTGCGCAGGCACCTATTAACAAACGTTTGCAGCTTTCTGGTGATAGTAGTGGTCACTCTCCACGTGCTGCAATTATATAACAGCATGGATTCAACGTTGGAGTGGAACAGTCTTATCTTGGTGTTCAAACTGATTGCATTGCTTCGACATATTTTGGACAACATCCCGAACGCGGACTTTGCTTCGGCGATCCTGTTGGCTATATCCAGTTCGGTTCCACCATCGGTCGAGACAATACGCCTAAGATACTGGAAATCCTCTACTCTCTCTACCGGTTGTCCAGCAATGCATATTTGAGCTGATGAGTTTGTTCCAAGGGTGATCATTTAGTTATTGCCGTATTGATTTTCAGCCCGACGACGCCTGCCCCATACACATAGGGAAAAGGAAAAGATATGCCTTGCCCATTGGTTAACCTTTGTCTACTGCTGATTAAGGTCCTCACTGTGATGAACTTACAAAACATCTAATGGATTTGATATATGTAGTTCAAAATATTGTTAACTGGTCTACTGGATAAATTTTCGAGGTACTGGAAGAAGTGCCGCCCAAGGAATTATTTCTGAGGTGGATGAGACCTGACTTATGTCCTCATTGGCTTCCTCATCTCCACAGCCTCGACATAGCTCTTTTCACGTTAGGCGTAGCTTTTTCAAGTGGTACTGATTATGCTCCGTGATGATTCCATGGTAGAATGATATTTCGTGTTTTTTATATGCCAATCGGTCCCTGTTTTGTTGAAATTCAGCCATATTTTTCTGGTGGTTTTATAATTGTCTAGGGAGAACCATCTGTTGTTAGCCTCCTTTAGTGCCTCAATCGCTGCTTCGAGCTTCTGTGTAAAAGGCGGGATGTTCTCCGAGGAGTCGACTTGTTCCGATCCAGATGCTGAACCTATTCTAGCCAATTCGTTGTTCTCCTCATTTCCTGGTATGCCTTCATGTTCAGGGACCCAGCAGCACTTCACAAGCTTGGATTTCATTTCGGTAGCAGACATTGTTTTCATTGTTGCCTGGTTGTTTATGAAACAGGTGGTGCCTTACTGTGGTATTGCGTTCAATCAGGTAGTTGAAGCTAGTCATTTTCTTTTGCGTTTTTATCAAAACCACGTTTTTCGAACTGGTGGACATTATATCTCGAGAACTACTCTACCGATTTTAGTGAAACTTACACCATATCAATTGGATGCCTCGTTAATTTTATTATTTTATATAAAAAATTTATATTTAATATAATATTTAATAACTTTTGATGTAAATATATTCATAAATGTATACATTTTAATGACATTAAAATCAAATAGGTATACTTCAAAGTTGCGTAAAAAAATTTATTTTTATGCTAGTTTTCCCGAGTGCCAGGCTGGTGTAACCCCTTAATGAAAAACCCTATAATTGCCGTATAGCTATAGGTGTAAGTAAGAACTCCGTACCTCTGCAAACTTTCGCATACTAATAAATCGTTTAATGAATACTCTGAATTATTGCATGGTTTTATATTCCATGATTTCCAAGAGCTTGGCCTCTTGAGCTATCAGTCTGCTTAATCAATCAAAATTCGTTCGCTATTCTACTATGGTTGTCCGAAAGTAAAGATGATGCTACAAAGAGCATATATGTATGACTTCTTAACTGGACATTGCTCTCTCAACTATCATCTGAAGAATGGTAGTCGTGTTCAATCGGAAACGTGCCGTCTCTGTCTTGAAGACACTGAAACAGCCCATCACATACTCTGTGATTGACCGGCTATAGCCAGACTTAGGCTAAAGCGCTTTAATAAAGGCGTTACATCACCTTCTGACGTCACCTCTTCTTCAGCTCGAACTATTCTTAGCTTCATTAATGAACTTGATTTCAGCTAGTTGACAAATTCAAAACAATTAACCAGGGGATAGCACAAAAGATTTCTTTTAGATCGCAGTGCTCCAGGGGTCATTCTCTGCCTACCTCCCCATTTACCTTAAAAAAAAAAAAGATTATATATATGAATGTATGTTTTTAATTGGAAATATTCCATCAAGGTAAGACGCAATAACATAAATATATAAATACATATTGAATTACCAGAAAAACAATAAACCAAGCTTAAACTTTCCATACCATAGCAATCAATTGCAATTACATTTTATGTAGTTATATTTATACGACATGGAAACGTTTCATAATGACGAAAACTATTTTCCTTCAATCACATATAAATAAGCTAAAAGTCATAATCAACGGGTCTCACAGCGATGTACATATACTCGTATCTAACATTGAAATTATTCGGTGGCATGTCCTTGTAAAGTTATGCTTTTTTATACAATCCAGCTTAGTAAAGTTTATCCTCTGGTTAGTATACCAAGTAAGAATTTCAAAACACCAGAAAAGATAATTCCATTTCCGGGCCTGGATACGTCTTGTTTTTTGCACTTTTATCTTCCTTTTATCCTTTTGCTTTGTGTATGCTAAGAGGTGAACCATGGTTGCATTGCTCACAAACATAATAAGGTATTTGTCATTCTTCAGAGTGCAGAGAGCAGAGTGGGAACAATTCATTGTATGATATAACATAAATAATTTTAATCCTGTGCACCCGTATCCCTTCCTACGTGTTCACGTGCCAGAGGACGTTCTACTTTTTAGAAACAAAATGCACTTCGTCGTGATATGAGCAAAACATGTTTTCCCGCACTCAACAAATTTATATTTTCACTTTGTTTTTGGTTTTTCTTTTTTTTGTTGGTTCGTTGGAATTTTAATTTAATAAAAAGGACAAAAATTTAAGAAATGCTTTTTTGCTGTATATCCTCGGGGACAGAACATGGAAGCACTTCTTGTGATACTACAGAACAAACAAATTAAATCGCGGAATGGGGTCGAAGTTCATTAGAGGCAGGTCGTTAAATATTAACGACAACATAAAACCTATGCAAATATACTTACATAACTCCGAGGTAGAACGTGTCTTTATTTTTTTTTTCTTTCCTTTTTGTGAGCACATCAATGAGAAAGATGTTTATGCGGATATTGGTATTTGAAAGCTCTTAGATGCGATTGGTAATTGTCTTTATTAAAATTATATTTATGTAGGCACTTGTATAAATTGACTTCCAACTAAGAGGGATACGATGAAATGCCTTTCCAAATAAAACGTAGCTGTAATTTGCTTCTAATTACCTACATTACTTCAGAAATTTGTAAATAGCTGCGGTAGTCTACACGTCAAGTGATATCTCACGATTTCCAGCTGCGACATTCAATACTGCCGTCGAGTGTGTCAAATTAAATTATTTGTCAGAGTCAGCATGTATGGTTGAATTGTTGTATTCATTATTATTATTAAATAAAAATATTAGCAAAAGCAAGGCCTTATGATGAGGATTCGAACTCGGGCATAGGTAGAGCTATAATAGTTAATATGACACATTAGTCCGTCCGGCTAAGCAGGTGTAGCTCGTGGTGATGATGAAAAGTAATACGTTTCATATTACATCATTCAGGATTTAAAAAAAAAAAATATTAGTGGAGGCACAGCACGTGTTTAGGTTATAGCATTTTAGTCACACTCATACATTTTTTGATTGATAACTTCAGTTCAGGACTTCAACTTAAAAACCAATGAACAGTTACAGTGCTGTGCAAATTAATTGGGATAAGTAGATTTTTAGCGATATTTTGATTTATTTTAAAATATATTTATACAAATTTAGCTTTAATAATTAGTATGCCCCCTTTTTGCATTAATAAGATCTTCTACCCTGTTGGGCATTGAAGATATTAATGTTCCGCAAATATTTTTGATTTCTTCGTCATGGATGCAGTGCAATGTGCAATGTGCAATGTGCAATCCTTTTCCTGAGCCTAGCTCTAATAATGGCCCACAGATTCTCAATCGGATTAAAGTCAGGAGAGTTGCCAGGCCATTCCAGAACGTTGATATTATTCTCCGCGAAAAAATGCTTCATTTGTTGGAAAATGGCAATTTCGGCCGGCATTTTTTTTTGAATGGTAGGCAGGAGCATATGGGTCAAGACGTCTGCATATTTGGTGCTATTCATCATGCCTTCGATGAGCCTCAAACTTCCAGGATCATCAGAGGTGAAAAAATCCAAAAACATAGCTTTGGGTGGATGCTTAGGGGCTTGGACAATATGACCAGGTCGGAATTTTTCATTGTCACTTCTTCTCATGACGCTTACCCTGTATCCCTGGACCTCGAAGTGGGTTTCGTCCGAAAAAATAACTTTTTTCCAATCCTCTGTAGTCCAATTTCTATGTTTCCTCGCTCATTGCAGTCTATTTTTCCTCATGTGGTCAGTCAGAAGTTGCTTCTTTAGTGGCTTTCTTGCCTTGCGACCCACTTCAAGAAGACGCCGTCGAACAGTAGACGAATCCACCTGTATACCAGCCGACGCCAAGTCACTTGAAGATTGCCACTTATCTTTCCATGATTGGACCATAATAGACTTATAGAAACTATTCAGAGAGCCGGAATCAGGGGAGAATTAGCATACTGGTTAACTGATTATCTAAAAGCAAGGACCATCCGCGTGAAAATCAAGGATTGTTGTAGCAGTGAACAAATAATAAATTCAAATTCAAATTCAAAATTCACAAGGCTCAAAACTTGGCCCACTTCTGTTTTTGTACATGAATGAAATGCTAAGATGTTTGAAGAGGAGCTTGCCGTTTGCTTATGCAGATGACACAGCGATCGTTGTCTGCCATCAGTCTGTGGAATCAGCAGTAAGGTTGATGCAAGATAAATTTTGTGAAGTCGGCAAGTGGTGCCATGACAATGGGATAGTAATCAACGCATCAAAAACAAAACTTATGCATATCCGAAGTCCACAGTGTCCAGCGTCACCAATCGTACTAAATACTTTTGGATGTGCCACCATATCTGATTGTGAAGATATTGAGGTTGTCGATACATACAAATATCTAGGCATCACTATCGATAACCATTTTCTCTGGGATGCTCATATAAATGATCTTCGTAACAAGCTGAGGGGGTCACTGTTTGCGTTGGGCTGTCTGCAGTACAAATCTACAGCTTGTGTACAAAAGCAAGTGTACCATGCTCTTATAGAGTCCACGCTGAGATATTGGGGAGGTGCAGCGCAAACACACATCGAGAAGTTACAAAACATCCAAGATAGAGCGATCAAGTTGCTATCCAGAAGAGGGTCCATAAGCAGGAAATCATAGCTTACTTTAAATTACGTTTGAAACGTCTTTGTCCCAATTAATTTGCACAGCACAGTATCACTCTGAAATCAGGACTAGGGCAATCATTTTCAGGAATACTAATCTTAAAGTCAATCAAACTTACGTACTTAAGTGGCGCTGCATTCCTGGATGGGCCTGGGAATCAACAAATAATTCTCTCCAGCCAGCCCGGTTACGAACCAAATGCCTCCAGTTGCGCACGTCAAGTTGGTTGAGGTCCCCCTCTCTTGCGTCGCCTATCTCTACTGTACCGTCAATTAGGGGTAAAAATAAATAAATATTTGCCGCAATAGCTCTTTAAAGTGCCAGGGCCTAGCTTCTCGCAACCACTCATGTTGTGTGCGTTATATTTTTCACACGAATGGAAGGGACCTACAGTTTAGTGCCGTATCCGAACGGCGATTTGAGAAGCTTTTTCGAGACAACAATACTCTCGGATGTTTGTCAGACGCTCGCGAGAGGTGGGACAGTTAACACAGTCAATTGTGCGGATTCAGCACACGCGCCAATCCAAATACATTGTTTGCTTAGGTTAGATCATTGACCCGTGTGCATGCGCCGGTTCGAATTAATAACTTATGCAAGCTAAGGTATTGTTTCGGCTGCATGTGTCGCTTTCGGAATTGCACTGTTAGCAATAAGTAGCTATAAGTAGTAGTTAAGAAAAATTTGTATTCAGATTTTAAGTTTGGCATTCAATAAAGAGACATACGTCTCCTGAAAAAATATTTTTTTATTCTTTATCGACATAAAGTCGTTTACTGGCGCCCGAGCAGGGACAACGCGATAATCTCGTCAAAATAGTTTACCATAAGAAAAGTGAAAGGTAAAACAGCACAAGTGATAGTGTGAATGTACCGCAGTAGGCCGCTACAAAAGAAAACACTTCTACGAAGCCGCCAAAAAGGAAAAATACATCCCTTCCAGAGTGCATGACGATAAGGAGCACAAGTGATAGTGTGATTGTACCGCAGTAAGCCGCTACAAAAGAGAACCCCTCTACGAAGCAGCCAAAAAGGAGAAATACATCCCTTCCAGAGTGCATAAGCAGCATTGAAGCGTCCCATACCCGAAGAACCCGAAGAGAAATGGATTTACTCATAATCTTCTTGTAAGTCCACTACTTAAATCTCATTTTAATCATTAGTCTTAAAATTTCTAAAATAAAATAAAAATAAAAAATACACAATTGTCAGACAAAAACCAGTTGGTAGCATATTAAGAAACTGAAATAAATAACTGTTGAGAAAAGAAACATTTTTGGTAGAAAATACGTATAAGTACACAGAATATTGTCACACAACCACCACTAAATAGTATATTAAATTATAGTAACCGATTATTATTAAGTACACGCAATATTGTCACACAAACACAAACTATTAAAGCTAACTAAATAAACTTATTTAAACTAGAAGAATCTGATAAAAAACATATTCATAACCTAATAAAATTTGGCAAAATGGAAGCGATTCAAACCGCTATTACCCAGCTCACTGGAGCGGTAAACGCCCAGATCGAGAGGATCAAAGATTTAGAGCGGAGGCTAGGATCGCTCGAAAGTGCAACAACCCCCGTTTCCCAGAATTCTTCAACACCGCGAACACCTCAAACGGAGCAAGACCTGAAGGAAATCAGTAAACTACCCGACAGCGTGAGAGACCTGCAAACTTTCGACGGAAATCCGGTACAGTACGTGTCCTGGATCCACAATGTCGAAAACATCTTAAAGGACTACGAGATAATGAAGGAGAAGCCAATTTACCGCGCTATTCTGCAAAGTATTCGGCAGAAAATAAGAGACGGAGCTGATGCAGCCCTAATTTCGTACAACATATTTAGCGATGACTGGTCGGCCATTAAGACGTGTCTCTCGGTACACTACGCCGACAAAAGAGATGTGAGAACACTTGAACACCAACTTGGCACCCGTGTGCTAGTGTTAACCACCAGTTCTCGCTCATAATAAACAAGATCAAAACAGAGGATTACAGTGCGGAAACGGTCAATGCGCTAATCGAGAATTACCGTAATCGAGCTTTGGTCATATTTATAAGAGGGTTAAACGGCCAATTATCGAAAATATTAATCATTCAAAAGCCAAAGACACTGCCCGAAGCATATGCGTCGTGCCTAGAAATTCAGAACCTGAATTACAGGAGCGTAACAATACATCCAAGGGGAAACTACAGTTTGACCGCACCAATAAATCAGATACCAGTACCGAAGCCGTTGCCAACAACACCACCAAATAAACCGTTGCCCTTGCCGCAAAGAAATGCGGCCTATAATATCCAACATAACCAACATCAGAGGAATCAGTACCAACAACCATGGCCTCAGTAAAATTATCTTCCTCCACCTAGACCTACCGGACCAAAGCCCCCAGTACCAATGTCAGTGGATCAATCTGTTCAATCAAGACAGGTTAACTACATCAACCGTCCAGCTTCTAACCGACCTGGAAAATCCGGACCATACCAGTCCTACAATCAGCATAACCCGTTCAAGGGTCACTCAGACAACCATCCTTTGAAACAACAAAGATTGTTCAACACAGAACCTCAAGAAGAAGAGCAATATTTGGACGAGTACGAACAGGAAGTCGAGGAGTATACCTCTGTTGGCTATGATACGGAAAATCTAGAAGAAGAACCAACAGAAACAGAGCTAAATTTTTTTTATGATAGGAGCCTATCCAGCACTCCTTACATAAAATACATTACCAGGGATGGCTCCGTCCTCAAATTTCTCATCGACACCGGAGCAAATAGGAATTTCATAAGATCGGAATTGGCGGTCTATGCGAAGCCAGCCCAAAAATCATTTAAAATCCAGTCAGCCGGAGGCGAAATCCAAAAAGATAGGAAGGTATCTGGGAATTTTTTTGAAAAAGTAGGAAATGACACCATCCTAGACTTCTTCGTCCTACCAGGCCTAAAAACATTCGACGGTATCATTGGCGATGATACACTAAAACAACTGGAGGTAGTCATAGACAGGAAGAACAACATCTTGTCAATCAATCCAGGCATACAAATTCCCTTGGAAGAAAAAAGGTCAGTCCAGGTAAATAACATCGAAATTAGAGATGACCACTTACCGGAAGAATCCAAAAGGAATCTTCGTTGCATTATCAATAAATATGAGAAGGTTTTTGATCCAATCAGTGACGACATAATTATATTTGGACAAAATGAGGAGCAACATCTAAAAAATATCGACACCGTTCTCCATGCACTCGAAAAGGCAAACCTTAGAGTGAATTTGGACAAAACACAGTTTTTAAAGCGAGAAACGGAATTCTTAGGTTATCTAATAACTAATAAGGGAGTAAGACCTGACAAAAAGAAGGTAGAAGCAATTCGCAAGTTGAAACCACCGAAAAATCTCAAAGAACTAAAAGGATTCCTCGGACTTACTTCCTATTACAGAAGATTTATCAAAGACTTTGCTAAGGTTGCAAAGCCCCTGACAAATCTTACGAGAGGGGAGAGGGCCCAGGTCAGACCATCTACGCGGCAATCAAACGCCGTGACGGTAAGCAAAAACTGCTGTATACTAAAGAAAAGGTGCTGCGTGACAATAGGGTTACCGTTATTACGGATTCACAAATCCCAAATCAAGAACACTCAATAAGATAAATTTCCTTCTGAATTCCAGGTTGATGCAAGGATTGGCATTAGGAGCTGTCAACATATTCGAATACAACACACCTATAATAACATTAAAGGTTGGAAATGACAGAATAATTAGTGGAGCATTCAAAATGGTACATAAGATCAATTTGACGAACTACGAAGACATAGTAAATGAAATTGCACCTACAATCGAAAGTCACGTAGACAGAACCAGCATTCTACGACCGCAACTGATTCACCAGCTTGGACATATAAGACAGTTACTGTTGAACCTACAGGCAAAAAGTACAAGACGGACAAGATCAATTAATTGGATTGGTTCGGCATGGAAATGGATTGCGGATACTCCTGAAGCAACGGACTGGGACGATCTGCTAAAAACTCTAAATGCTGTTATTGAAAATAACAACAACCAATATAAAATCAATGAGCGTCTAACAGCAGTAACTCAACGTATACTGGACAATTACAACAAGATCGCCGCGAGAATCGACAATAGCAGTATTTACAAATATGAACAGATGCTTTACAACATACTTGCAATTATCAAGGAAGAGCTCAGTGAAATCATCTCAGCAGCCCAACTAGCGAAGAAAGGAGTCATAAACACCAATCTTCTGAACAGAGAGGAAGTTCAAAATATACTTTCTCAAATTGAAACACTCCCATACGACAACGAAATAGAAGCAATCGAATATGCGGAGCCGATTATGTTGCAGAAAGACTCAATAATACTGTACGCTATATCGCTACCGAAAACCAGGCCAAAAGAGTTCAACCACGTCGTTGCCAAATCCACAATCAAAGATAATAGAAGGATCCACCTAGATACGAATGAGCTCCTTGTAACCCATGACGAAATTTATGGAATTAAAGAGACATGTCCCAAGATCCGGGATTCAATAATCTGCAGTGAAAATCAACTCCAGAAGTTTTCTTCGGATCACTGTATTAGCCAATTGATAATAGGAACAGATGCGAGGTGTGACTACCAGTTCTACAAAAAACCTATTATTGAACTTCTAGCCGACAACTCAGTTTTCCTGACCAACTTTAACGGAACGCTCAAACACAGTAATGAAAGTAAAATGCTTTGCGGGACATTTTTAGTGCAGTTTGACAATGACACCATAACTATTGATGATAAAAACTATACGAATGCGGAAATCAGAACTTTCCAGATTTTGCCACCCATAATTCAATGAAATATAACAGTGAAAGATGTAAAGTTGGACGTAGAATTCTTACACGATTTACAGTTAGGTAATATTAAAGAATTGAAAAAAATGTCGGTTGCTACTAACATGTCAATAATCTCAGATATATTCATATATACACTTATCATTGTAAGTTTTTTATTATAACATGTAAAGCTAAGAAACAAGAACAACAAATACAAATACCACAGCTAAATAACTTCCAACCTCCTCGTATTTTCGTTTGACCTGCGGGTCGCAGTTTTAAGGAGGGAGGAGTTAACACAGTCAATTGTGCGGATTCAGCACACGCGCCAATCCAAATAAATTGTTCGCTTAGGTTAGATCATTGACCCGTGTGCATGCGCCGGTTCGAATGAATAACTTATGCAAGCTAAGGTATTGTTTCGGCTGCATGTGTCGCTTTCGGAATTGCACTGTTAGCAATAAGTAGCTATAAGTAGTAGTTAAGAAAAATTTGTATTCAGATTTTAAGTTTGGCATTCAATAAAGAGACATACGTCTCCTGAAAAAATATTTTTTTATTCTTTATCGACATAAAGTCGTTTACTGGACCGTGAAAAAACTTTTTGGTGTTTTCTGGGATTCGAACTTGGAACCTCATGCGTAGTGATTCGACACACTAACCACTTACGCCACGGCGCCCACGTCAATTAGGGGTGGATTCCAAGATTTTTCGGGTTGGAACATTGAGCTCCATCCGATAGCTGTATGTGAACTCTTCTGGCTGATTCAATTTCAATTTATTTAAAAAATATTTCGGGTGTACATGAAGACTTAGTCTTTTATAGTACAAAAGTGTAATTAGGATGTAAAAATGTAAATGAATAAAAATGATAATATGTAATAGATAATAATATAAAAAAAAAAAAAATTATAATAATAGTGATATATGTATACTTCATTGTTGCATTGCGTAATATTTAATAATACATTTTTTGAAATACGATGGGCTATTAATTCTTTTGATGTGCATGGGCTAGGAGTTCCAGAACCTGATAGAGTGAATAAAGAGTAGTCGGGAAGAGTTTAAGTATCTGAATGTAGGTACAGTGAAAGTCGCTTAGTACGACTGCGCTTATTACGACGTCCGCTTATAACGACCGCATTTGATCCGTCCTTTCACCGTCGTTCTAAGCGCCTGCCACTGTATATTGATGTTAAGTGTTCTATGAGATCGTGAAAAATTTAGTTTGCTATAGAGATATTCGGGAGTTTTGCTAGTAATGATGTTATGCAGAAAGACACAGTTACGCGTGCTGAGGTATTGCCCAATACATTACGAGATTGTTCAGATATTCTGTCATACCTCCATAATCCATATATATATCATATAATCGTTGAAAGCAACTTGGAGTTTATGCTGTGATGAGGAGTCTAAGTTACTGTACACTACTTTAGCATATGTAATTATAGGAATTATAAGGGCTATTACTAATTTGCGTGGAGTTTCAAGAGAAGTAAAATTTGCGGACAACCATAAATACGACCCACAACGTTCTTAATATGACCATAGCAAGATAAGTTTTGATTAAGAATGAATCCAAGACTTTTGACTGATGGAGAGTATGTAAGCTTGGAACAAGAGAGAAATATATCAGGTTTAAGGCTAACGTCTAGGGACCTATTACAAATAGCTATAATTTGAGACTTTGTTGGATTGAATACAAGTCTATTCTCAGCCGACCATCTGTGAATTGCAGATATATCGTTATTAAAATGTAAAGCGAGATCATTAATATTACTTTTAGGCCTTGAAAGGCATAATTGAACATCATCAGCATACAAATGAGCGGTAATATATTTACAGACAGGGGGGAGGTCATTTATAAACATGCAGAACAATATAGGACCAGGAATTGAACTCTGTGGTGCGCCTTGCTTAACAGGTTTAAGCCCAGAAGACTTACCAGCACTTATGACCTTTTGCAACCGATCGGTAAGAAAACTTTTAAGGAGTAGAGTGGCGCTGGAGCCAAAATTAAAATAGCGTCGTAGTTTCCACCAAAGGAGCTCATGATTCACCGTATCGAAAGCCTTTGAGAAATCAAGAAGGCATAGTAAAGTAACATGTCCTTTATCAGATTTGATTCTAATGTCATCCACGACATTTACCATAGGTGTCGAACAACTATGCCCCACTCTAAACCTGGACTGAAGAAGATACAGTAAAGATCGCTGGTGAAGATGACTACAGATCTGCTTTGCTATACCTTGGTAATATGTCTACGGACTATACTTACTTTACATACGTATTATATATCTTACGCGCCTGTGTGTATGGTTCCTAGCAATATGTCTTAGCTCTCTCAGACTCTTCCCCTATTACCACGACTTCTTTCTGACCATTTGTCACGGCCATATACTTCGCGGTCGTCCAGCTGTTCGGCCATCCTGGGTAAACGGGATCCATTGCATCGTGTAATTGGCCATTAATATATGACCAAGCCAGTGCCACTTCCCTCTTTGGTTGTGTCTATTGGGTACTGACCTCTCTGGTCCAGATGTTCACTAGAGATACAGCTTGGCCAATGGATCCTTAGCATGGTATGTAGGCAACCGCTAACATAAATTTGTAGTTTCTTCGTGGTAGAAGTCATCACTTTCTAAGTGCTGTACCAATACACAACACGGATTCATCGTTGAAGCGGAACGGTCGCAATGGTGTGGTGTTTAGTGATTGCATTACTTCTCCATTTTGTTGACAGCATTCCGATCACAGATTTTGCTTTGCTGATTCGGTTGCCTATATCTGATTCGTTTCCATCGTCTTTTGAGTTGACATATTAAAGATTCTGGAAGCTCTCTACCCTCGTTTGCAGCCTCACGACTCCTGCTTCCCTATCCTAACCGGCTGCCACTTAGTAAGCGTCCACGATTTTTGAGTTCTATTTACAAAACAGTGCGCAGAATGCATCTTGCCTAAGATCTCGAATTCATCAGACAGCTTTCCTCTATGTAGAATGTGACACTTGAACCATATGTAGTCTCAATGATAGCTAATGATTTACCGGGGATACCTCTCGCGCACATGACAAGTCAAATAAATCCCCTGTTAATACTATCGACCGCCTTTTCGAAGTCGGTGAATTGAATAGGTGAAGTGGCGATTGGTATTCAGCACACTGTTTATTGATGATCCATAGGGCGTTGATGTGTTCGATATAGGAAGATCCTTGATAAATTCTTTTATTCGCTACAAGACTATTTTAGCTACTACCCTAGCTGCTCGAGTTTTCACACTGCATATGATTTTCTTTCTGAGGTAGATTAACCATTCATTAGGAAAGCCTATGGGTTATAGGTAGAGGGTACCTACAAATATTCAGGATATATGAAAACGATAGAAGAGCTGGAGGCAACTAATATAAAGTTTGTTATTGCAAATGTCGGGGTTTTGTCAGAATCTTGTTGAACTATCCTGGACTAAAAGTTGCCTTTCGGGAAAATGGTGTTTAATATTTTCGACACTGGAAAGCAACCAAATCGTCTTCTGAGTTCATTAGCTTCTAATGTGACAAAGATCGATGTTCATCAAATGATAGGATCATATTGATAATTTTTAATTAAAAATAAAACAGTAACAAGTTTTTTTCTTACATTAACTTGTATAAGGTCGTTTTCTGATATGCAGCATACTCGTAGTCTTATGCACAACAACAAATCGTTCCTTATTCTATCGCATGCATTCACCACGACCCTAGTTGAACCACACATTTGTCTGTGTATGCAAGCCTATTTGACTTGAGAAATATATTGCTATTTAGAGCACACAATCTACATAACTTTAGAATGCCACCAATATGCCATGTGTGCGTAAGTTAAACCAACAAGTGGCCCCCGACTCTCGACAAGAAGGCGCAAGATATTTCATCTGGAATTCCTCGTTTCGTATAAAACGAAAAAAAAACCGAGAAATAATGCAACGCATTGTGTCCAAATGATTTATAAGACTAATTACTTCTTGCTGTGTTACATGTATCTGCCTTTTCAGACAAGACTTTTTACTTTTACGAATTAATCCGCAGTTGAATGCCTATTCTTGTGTATTCTGCATGTGACTACATACGAGCACCAAGTGACCTGTTTCCATGAGGAGTTATTTGCTGTTGAATTAGTTGCACTTGCATGTATGTAAGTTGAAATGACCCTTAAGTTATAATTTTCTTAAAATAGTTGTGCATAAGCTTGTTGAATGACAACAATCCTGGTTATGAATCCTAGGAGGTGCCACTGTAGATAGTCTTGTTCTATGTAAAGACTGTTGAGCGCCTAAGGTCAGGAAACACTATTGAAGTCTTCATATACCCTCCAATTAGTTTAACATTAGGTCATCACGATTAGAGTGGGGGAATAGAGATTAAACCAATCGAAGATACCCTCTCTTTACAATTGGAGATAAGGCAGTAGATTCGTGAGACAACTTGGAAGCGCAAATGTATTTAGAGACTTAATAAGATTACTTCAACTTTAACTTTGTCCTGTCTATAGACGTCTTTGCCTTACTAAAAAAGCCCACATACCCTATGCCGCAAAAGTTGCTAAGCATATCTACTTCCACGTTTGGAAATTGGAGGTCTATCACATGCGATGAGAGGTGAAGATATAAATCTACAGAGGCGTATTACTTTAATTTAGTAGTGCCATTATATTATATATAAATTTTGTTGTATGTAAAGGGTTTTCCAATAGGTACCCGTACGCGTAGATGCTAAAATTGAATAAAACAAGTTTTATTTGAAATGCCTATCAATGACATTATGTGCGAAGTATGGCATCGTTCAAATGGCCGCCGCGGCTTTGCTGGGTGGTGCGCATTCGAGAGGTCCACCTTTCGATGACAGCCTTTTCAGGCTGAACTTGATCGATGGCACGGGTTATGTTGACTGGTCGTTTGGCTTATTGGCAGACCTGCGACTTAGAGAAACCCAACAAGAAAAAGTCTAACGGGGTCAAATCGCACGATCTCGGTGGCCAGTTCACGTCGCCTCTGCGTGAGATAACCATGCCCTCAAATCGCTCGTGCAGAATAGTGGATGCGGATTGTGGCCGACATGTTATGACAGGGGTAAACATGGGTTATCCGCAAGGTGGCGTTCTGTCTCAACTGTTATGGTGCAAGGTGGTCGACTCTCTGTTGAACACTCTAAATAGTTCTAACGTCTACGCTCAGGCATATGCGGATGACGTCGCTGAACTTTCTGTCGGGCCATGCCTGGCGACGGTCTGTGATAACGCGCAAGCGGCGCTGGACATGTTCGATGAATGGTGAGCTAGGAGTGGGCTTTAGGTGAATCCTCTTAGAACTGAGGTTGTTCTCTTTACGAGAAGGAGGACTCTAATCGGTCTGACTCAGCCAGTGCTAAAAGGCGTCGCTATCCGCATTTCCGACGAAGCCAAATATCTGGGAGTGATTTTAGATAAGAAACTTCATTGGACTAAGCACGTCGAGTCGAAAACATCCAAGGTGCTTTCAGTCTTCTGATAGTGTCTTCTTCTTCCTTTTATCAGCGAGCTTATGATCCGAAAACAAGGGATCATAACCCTCCCACTTCACTGCATTTCTACTGATCCGCCTGTTTGGTTCGCCTGTCAGTGTAAGGGTGCTTTTGGCAAGACATGGGGCTTGTTACCGAATAAGGTTTTCGGGATCTACACGGCTATGATAAGATCATTCCTCGCATATGCGTCAGTTGTTTGTTGGAAGGAGTTCTCGCGTAAATATGTGGTTGCCTTTTGCGCGAAACTCCGAAGAAGGGCTTGTCTCGGCTGCATGGGAGCTTTTCCGCGTACGCCTGGCTCTGCTCTAGACGCTTTGCTGAACTTATCTCCCGTCGATACTTATATTATGCGTTGCACTATCAAAGCCATGCATCGTCTTAGCGGGGCGGTTTTTAGTATACTCCACAGTGAAATTTTGATGAACTTGCGCGACACTTATCTAACGACTCCTGTCTTATGGATATGCCGTCTGATGCAATGACACCAGAACTCCAGCTGATGCGCAAATTCAGAGTCGACTTTCCTGGTGTTCAGGGCTGGCTTCGGCCGGAGTCTGAGCCGGGAATGAAATGTAGTCGTATTTTCACGGATGGTTCCAAAACCAGTCAAGGGTCTGGCGCTGGTGTCTTCGTGGAAGTCGACAACATTTGACTTCACTTCTCGTTAGGAAAATATGCGTCTGTTTTCCAAGCGGAAACTTATGCAATTAATGTTGTGGAGAACAGGTGGAAGGGACGAAGCACTTGTGTCTGTAGTGACAGTCAGACTGCGCCTAAGGCCTTGGTGGGCCTCGTGTAGGTTGGCATTGCCCCAAAGCCGGTAATTTTGCTTGTTGATGTACCCGTTCCTCCAAATATGGGCCTCGTCTCTGAAGATGATTTGTTTGCTGAAGTCGAGGTCCACTTCCAACTGCTCCAGAACTCATTCAGCGAACACACGGTGTTATCTATGGTCTTTTTCCTTCAGCTCATGAGTCAGTTGGATTTTGTAGGGATGTAGGCCCAAGTCCCGATGCGAAAGTTGCCAAGTTGATGACTGCGAAAGGCCGAGTTCTTGTGTGCGACGCAGAATTGACTGACCTTCTCCTGCACACTCTCACGGACAGCAACGATGTTTTCGGCAGATCTTGCATTTAGTAGACGTATGGGTGTTGGTTGATTGTTCACTGAACCAGTCGACGCGAATTTGGCCACCAAACGTCGAATCGTAAACTGGGAAGGACGACTATGTAAACCGTAAAAGGGGACCAACGCGCGCATCGTTGCCACAACAGAACACCCATTTTGATAATAAAGTGGAGGCTGTCTTCTTGGATTCAAGAAAAAACTGGAAGGCGTCATCTGCGATTTTCAAACTGTGGATGAGAGCATCATTTTGAATCTGGAGTTCGATGACAAATTATTTCGAATCGTGCCAGCCTATATCAACGGCAACAATTGGGAACAGAATTTCCGAAACTTGGAAGAGATGATGTTATGCCATTTTACCTCGAACATTGCAATTATAGGAGATCTTAATGCTAGAATTGGAGAAGATGCAGGACTCGAGAATTCCTTAGCCGGCATACCCAAAAAACCGAAAGACGATACATATGTGCAATGGCAGAGGCAGAAAGCTCCTGGAAATGTATAGCACATTTGGACTTCGAATTTTGAATGGAACAAGAGAAATGGTTGCATGCGGCGAATTCACATTTGTGGGGCAGCAAGGAACCTCAGTCATAGACTTGGGACTCATAGGAGGAGACTGGCGCAGCTATGTGTTGGATTTCGAGGTGGGGCAAGTTCCGTACTCAGATCATCAGCCGATAATAATAACTTTCGGAATTAACGTACAAGTGAATAACATCCTCTTGAAGAAAATGGCTCCTCCTGCCTTAATTAAAATGGAAGGAAAAGAGAAGGATTATATAGAGACAGAACCTTGATCGACATTTGGAAGAAAGGCAGTCTATAGATTTTGGTCAACTGTGAGATGTCATCAAGGCGGCGTACCAATCGGGCATACATAACATAGGAAATAGACCAGCTAACGACAAACCATGGTTCGAAGAGGAATGCAAAAGGGCAAGAAAATACTCATTCGTTTGGCTGAAAATGTTTCGAAACTCTAGCGAGGATTTCTTTCTGTAGAAGCAAATTCAAAATATAAGGATTTATGCAAAACAAAAAAGAAACTGAAAGATGGCAAAGCACCGGGATCGGATGGAATTCCTACGGAGTTCTATAAATATGGAACACCAGAGCTGACTAAGACACTGGAAGGCTTATTTAATAACGTCTTGGAGCATGGTGTGGCTATTTTGGAAGAAGAGGGCGTAGTCCTTTGGTGAACTATGCATATAAGGAATGTGTTGATTTTGGTTTTGATTAACGTTATCCAAATCGAGTGTCACATATTTCTATAGCTATTATTGCAACACGGTTTAGTACAGTCTTTCAACAGCGACGCCTGAAATTTGACAGCGGTTATATTTGAAATGATAGCGTTGTCATCCTGTGACGATTTCTTTCCGTTATAGTGACCGCTGAATCATGGGAAATTTTTACTCTATATGCCAAACGATGCGCCAGCTACGTGGAAATTGTTGTTGACTTGAGCGTCCTACCGAGAGCTCAGTTCGACGAATTTTCGCAAAATTCTAGGAGACCAGTTCAGTTCCTAATCAAACAGTGGAACAAAAATATTGCTCATGTTATTGGAAGTGTGCGTGGGAAACGAAACCTCTCAGTTTTTCGTCGTTTACGAGGGCTAAATTGGTGGACACTGACATAGACAGAATCTGGTTCCAGCAAGACGGTGCTGGGTGCTCACAGTGTATAAAATAGTGGCGTTATTGACGGAAATGTTTTCAAGCCGCTTTATTTCGAGAAGAGGTAATGTCAACTAGGCGTCACGATCGTGCGATGTAACGTTCTCATAATTTTTTCTTTGGGGCTATGTTAAGTCATCGTATGATAATAAACCAGCAGTAATTCACAACCTGAAGAGCAACATCATTCAAGCCATTGTAAATCCAGCCCGATTTACATACAGTTTGTCAAGAAAATGTTTGCAAAACTAAAAAATTATACAAAAAGAGATTAAAAAGTATATATTTACTAAGAAATATATAAAATTTTTCCAATTTTTCTTCATAGCTCCGTTTTCATATGAATTCTTTGCCGTAATGTAAAACAGAAAATAGAAAATTCAACCGAAAAATAAGAGAAAAACAACGAAACACATCCAACGGTATTTCTTTCAGTGTCAAACAATTCTTTGCAAAAAATTA
Organism: Brachypalpus laphriformis; assembly: GCA_945910035.1. Taxonomy (NCBI): domain Eukaryota; kingdom Metazoa; phylum Arthropoda; class Insecta; order Diptera; family Syrphidae; genus Brachypalpus; species Brachypalpus laphriformis. The sequence continues at coordinate 90,083,505 of OX246753.1, read as the reverse complement.
TATACTATTAGGGGAATCACACGAATAATATTATGGGAAAGAGGAACAGGTAAATTAGCTGTAATTTCGTTACATTTGTGTTGTGTTGAAGTTATTGAGTGATTAAACGTTTGAATCGGCACAAAGATATTTAAAAAAAAAAAAACATATTAAATATGCTAGGTAAACGACTGAGTGAGGAATTGATACACTTAGTGTATTATAATTATTATAAGGGTAAATCTGCTAAAGAATTGGCTGAAATGTTTTCTATTAAATTAAGAACTATTTACAACATAATACACCGTGCCGAAAAAGAAGGCAGGCTAGAGCTTAAGCAGTCAACAGGTAGACCAAAAAAGCTAAGATGGACGGATGAAAGAAAAATAATAAGAACCATAAACGAAAATCCTCATGTCAGCACAAGAATTTTAGCCACGGACTTAAAAAAGGATTGCGGAGTTGAAGTTTTCCATGAGACCGTCAGAAAAGTTATATTGAAAAACAAATACAAATCGCGACTCACCAGAAAAAACCATTGCTCTCGGCGCAGAATATTTGCAAAAGACTAACATTTGCAATGGAGCACATTCGTCTTCCGATGGAGTATTGGAACGATGTTGTTTTTTTTGACGAGTCCAAGGTAATGTTATAGTCTGGAGAAAACCGCTAACAGCCCTCGAAAACAAGAACATCGTTCCAACAGTTAAATTTGGAAAATTGTCGGTGATGATATGGGGATGTTTTTCAGGCAAAGGCGTTGGTGAACTAAGAATGATTGATGAAACTATAACTAAGGAAGTGTATTTAGATATTTTGGGAGAAAATTTGAAAAGAAGTGTACAAACATTCGGGTTTGTTGACCCAGAAAAGGGAAACAAATTGCGTTTTAAGTTTTACCAGGACAACGATCCAAAACATAAATCCTATTTATGTAGAGAGTGGTTGCTTTATAACTACGGCAATGTAATTGACACCCCTGCCCAAAGTCCCGACATAGACCTCATTGAAAATTTGTGGGCTTATCTAAAAAATATGGTGGCAAAAAGGGGCCCAAAGTCGAAAAACGACTTAATTAAGTTCATCAACGAGGAGTGGCTAAAGATTCCTGAGGAATACGACCTTCAGAAGCTCATAGAGTCCATGAGGAGTAGGTTACAGGACGTCATTAAGGCTTAAAAAAAAAGTATTTTATTTATTTTTTTTTACATGAAATTTAACGATGTACAGAATTTTGCAAAGAATTGTTTGACATTGATAAAACTAATATTGCTAGCCTTTTGTTACATTTTTTTTTTTTTTTTTTTTCGAGGGTAGGTGAAAATCTTCAACAAGACACTATGAGGATCGACAGCGCGTGCTCATAGTAGTGTGGGATTCTTACTCACTAAAAAACCTCCCTTCAAAACAGACTTGTTTTCATTTTTACTACAACTAAGTATTCGACTTATCAAGTAGTTTTCGTTTCACGTAATAAGGACGTTTTGCAGGGACCTTCCCATTAGAAGTTCCTGCCAGCTCCGCAGTTTAGACGCGGATACTTATCGCGCGAAGTCTAAAGGTTTGGTTCTTTGTAGACGGCGCAGTAAATTTCTTTCTTCCAGAACTTGGAGGACTGTAATATTTATGTGACTTTCTAGTCGACTTTTATGCTTTCTCGCGTAGGTTTGAATTTCGTCTTCTATAGTTTTAATGCCAAGATCTCTATGGATATCGCTATTTCTGATATACCATGGCGCATTAACAATACCTCTTAGCACTTTGTTTTCAAAAGATTGTAAAATTTTAATATTAGTTATTTTGGTACAACCCCAGAGTTGTATACCATATGTCCATACGGGCTTTAGCACTTGCTTATATAAAAGCAGTTTGTTCTCTATATTAAGCTTGGAATATTTTCCAAGTAATCAATACATTTCTCGATATTTATTATCTAGTTCTTTGCGCTTTTTCTTAACGTGCGTTTTCCATTTCAGCTTTTTATTAAGTGTCATTCCAAAGATCGGAAAATTATTTATTTTCTTATAAGTAAAATTTACATGAACAGATTTGGTCTCGTTAAGTGCGATTCGCCAAACCTTTGTCCATTCATTTACTCTATCCAAAGCTTCTTGCAGTTTTTCTGTACTATCTTCGACCGTTTTAGCTACTGCCAAGATAGCAGTGTCGTCGGCAAATGTAGCTAGCTTAGTGCCTTCTACTTGCGGTATATCACGGGTGTATAATAGATACAAGACTGGCCCAAGAACGCTTCCTTGCGGCACCCCAGCCATTATTTCTTTAAAATCTGAATATTCATTTGTTAGATTTCTCTTAGTTTTAGTCTGATTTTTCTTTTCTTTTTATAAATTACAGTAAACATTTAATACAAAAATTAAATTATAAAAAAAAAATTGTAAAAATCATATATGGTATATCTTAATAAAAACATACTTATAAATCTATTTTCTGTATATTTTTTGGTTTTGCAAACATTTTCTTGACAAACTGTATGTATGTACATACATATGTGAAAGTGTCATTCGAACCCCACAGGCGGATCAGTAGAAATGTAGTGAAGTGGGAGGGTTATTATCTCTTGCTTTTGAATTATAACCTCGTCGAAATAGGAGGAAAAAGTGAAAGTGTCATCAATCCATCGTGAAGAGAATTTAAATGATGCTTTTTTTAATACAAACTTGCATAGAATGTACTTTATTCTGCAATTAATATTTCAGCCATACCTAGCATACAGCTCTTTTGAATTAATTTTAGGAATCGAGCACCGTTATTGAAAGGTCCTTTACTTGATCGACCCACGGCAACTATAAAACTGTAGAGGGTCGAACGCTCTTGTTTTTCTGTACAGGCATTACGCGGAAACTACTGCAGGGTCATATAGGTCATAGGTCAGCATTAGGGATATTTAGTGTACATGTACACTTAAAATGAGTGCAGGTATTAAAAGGCAAACTTATTATGTATACAAAATGAATTAGTGTGTTAAAAATACAATATGAAAATGATACATTAAAAATGAGAAGAAAATTAACAATAAGAAAAATTAAAATTAAACAGTAAATAGTTGCAACCATGTAGACTAAGAAGATTTATACATCAAATGAGAGTAATTTCAGTTAAAACTAGGCAAATACGAAAAACATGCCGATTGAAATTGTCTATATTCAACTTTAGACTTCACCTGGCATGGCAGGTGGTTCTAAAGACTTACAGCATGAATTAAGAATAGCGACTAGATCGGGATGGGGCCAGCTTATTGTACAGATATGCAGGATCGATATTTTAAAAAATGTTCCAGATCGCAACCAAGAATTTTGCGGCATTCCGTTGAAACGTGGTCGTACATACGAAGATTATACACATACCTAGCAGCCGAATTTAGCCCCATTTTTAATATTAGAAAAGAAGTGCTGTCAGCAAAAAGCTCACACCCATAAGTAATAATTGGCATGATAAGTACCTTTACAAGTTTTAACTTAATGTCAATAGGTATTATGAATCTACTAATTGAAAGACTTCTGAGGGATGCATACACTTTAGACACTATACTGTTTATGCGGTCGTTCCAAGTAAGCTCACTATCAAAACATATACATATGTACATGACATATTCAATACACGTAGAGAGAAGTTCTACATTAGGAAAATCAAGAAGATTGGGTTTGTGTTTTGAGAAAGGAATAACTTTGAATAATTAGTTGACGGCCCTTAGCTATCGTACACGGACAAACATTGGTTTCTGGAACGACAAGGCCCTTCTCGACTCACTCCAGAAAAGGCGTCGAAACGCCAGATTCTTTCAATTAGACCGTGAGTTCATGCGATATAATATAGACATCTTGGGGCTGAGTGAAATAAGACGGTACAGCGCATGGGTATACCACCCCCTAACAATAAAAAAAAAACTGCAGCAGCATGAAACAGCCTCATATTCTGGAAACCTCACACTGACCGGTTATTGACGGCTATATTCCAGAGCAGAGTAAGAAAAATTACCATCATACAGTCCTATCCTCCGATCGAAGACGTAACAGAGGATGATAAGGACAATTTTTATGGCCATTTAGTTTCCGTTTACGACCAAACGCGAAGGAATACTTAAGCGAAAATAATATACCTAAGCACGTGATAGGAGTTCACGGTCTTGGAGACCGGAATGACAACGGAGAGCGGTATGTGGACTTGTACAATACCAACCGGTTAGTCATTGGAGGTATGCTGTTTAAGAATAACACGTGCCACAAAAGCAGTTGGGTCTCAACTGACAAGCAGCGAACATCAAAGCAGATCGATCACATTGCGATCAGCCACCGGTTCAGAAATTGTCTTCCAGATGTCCGAAACAGACGTGGAGCCGACATTGGACAAGAACGCGATCATCATCTTATGTTAGCTATTATACGTCTCGTACTACATCCGTCAACAGCAATTGCTCAAACTTGCTCAACATTACCAGGTTCAATACTGACAGGCTTAGGGATCCGCAAGTGCGCCAACAATTCAGGAACGATCTTGCCTTAAAAGCTGAAACAATCAGCAGCACAATACAGGAAAGCGTGGATGACCAATGGAATGCTGTGAAAAATGTTTTTGCAACTGGGGCACGCGCTTACGTTGGTAAATAGCAGAATAACCACCACACATGGCTTTCGGCAGCCACCTGGAGACCGATCGGTCTCCGCTGACCACGGTTGCACCGAGCTGGATGTATGCAGCAGAAAATTCGGATTGCTGTCGAAAGTCTGGAGAAGCAATGTTCTCAGCTTAAGAACCAAGCTATGATTCTTCCGCTCCAATGTAGAACCAGTACTGCTGTATGGGTGCAGTACTTGACTTGGAAGGTGGTAGATACCACTATCAAACGCAAGCAGCAAACCTTCGTAAATAGATGTCTAAGAATCATCTTGAAGATCTTTTGGCGGTAATCGTATCTCCAACGAACAACTTTATGTGACAACGGCCCAAGATCCTATAGACATTACTCTGCTAAGAAGAAAATGGTAGTGGATTGGACACACCCTATGGCGCGACGACAACTCTATTGCGAAATACGCCATGCAGTCGAATCCACTCACCCAGGTAAGCAGAACAGCCGGACGCCCTAGGTTATCGTAGGACAGGACAGTCAAGGAGAAATCAAGCTATTTGGGAATGAGTTGGAGGCAGCTCAAACGCATTGCAGAATGCGAACAAGATGGCGTGCAGGCGTTGTTAACGCCCTATGCCCCTCGAGGGGTGAAAGAATTTAAGTTAGTTAGTAAGTAGTTAGGCCTGGCTCTATTAAAGAAACAAGCTACAATGTTGAAGAGTTGCAGATATTTATGCAAACTGAAAACCATTGGTGCTTGATTGGTGGAAGCCAATGAAGCAGTAAATTTTCCAACTGAGTTCTTAAATTCCCTGGACCCTGCAGGATTACCACCGCATCACCTTCGACTTAAAGTTGTCTGTCCGATTATATTATTACGCTACCTGGCCCCGACGAAATTATGCAACGGGAATTGGCTTTGCTTGGACAAGTAGCTGCTGGTGAACGTATTGAAAGTAATTGTGTTGGCTGGAGCTGCGACCACCTGTCAGCTCTTTCGTGATTCTGTAGACGGTCCTGCTGTCGCACCTCCGTGCAGCTTCTTCTGGTTCTGTAGCCAGCGCGTTGATGTAGTTGCGCTTGTCACGTCGTACGCTACGCTGAACTTCTCTCATCTTCATGCGATATAGGGATTCTAGCTCGCTTCTCCCTGCTGCTGGGGTAGCTGCAACACGAGCTTTCAGTTGTTTTCGTTCGTCAATCCGTCTCCAGGTATCCTCGGAAAGCCACGCCCTATGTCTTCCCTGCGATCGACCGACAATTCTTTCAGCACCAGATGTAAAAGCTGCTGATTGCTTCCACACCTTGCGAAAAGTGCTACCTTAATTGTTGGCGATGTTGAACCTGGGCATTCTTGAGTTGCCGTGGGATCTTCGAACTGCAGCAGTGCGTAGTTGGAGAGTAGCTATCATTAGATGGTGATCACGTACTATCCCCACATCTGCCCCTCGCCTGTTTCGGACGTCCAGGAGACTACTTCTAAAGCGGCGGCTGATAGCAAAATAGTCAATTTGGTTGGAGGTTTCTTGCCTGTCATTGGAAACCCAGCTGGCTTTGTGGCAGGTCTTGTGCTCAAACATGGTGCCACCTATCACAAGGCGGTTGGCATTGCAAAAATCCACAAACCTTTCGCCGTTGTCATTGCGGTTGCCTAGTCCATGCTTCCCGATTACATGTTTGAGCCCTTCGTTGTCGCTGCCTACCTTGGCATTCAAATCCCCCATCACTATGACAATGTCTCCATTTGGTGTTGTGTTGAAGACGGCGCTTAAGAGATTGTAGAAGCTCTCCTTTTCGTCCTCAGACGAACTATTCGTTGGGGCGTAACACTGTATGATGGTGACGCGTCGTACTCTAGTCCGGAATCTGGCCGTCAAAATCCTATCACCATGAGGCTGCCAGGAAATCAGGCCCTTGCGTGCTGTTGTTGTTAGCAGTAGTCCGACTCCATATTCCCGCGGACTTCCGGATGGTCTTCCAGAAAAGAGTAGTACAGTAATACGCGTTGGAGACTGGTACTCGCCCGCTTCTAACCATCTTACTTCAGTTACCCCCAAAATGTCCAGTTTATATCGCATGAATTCGTTTTCCAATTGAAGGAATCTGGCATTGTAAGGACCTTCTCTTCCCGAGTCGAGGAGCGTCTTTACATTCCAGAAACCTATTTTTGTCCGGGTACAATAGCCAAAAGTCGTCAACATGTGATCATTCCTTATCCGAGGCATAGTGCCGGTTTCTGTAGCGGGCAATATTCGGTAACGCAGGTTGCTGGCCCACGTTACCTAGCCTAGAATCAAGGCCCTAGACAACCCGCACTTACAATTTTGGCCTATACGTATAAGGGTTTATACGTATAGTTGCCCGGGGACCACCACTAGGAGGTAAAGTAAGCACTTCATCAAGAACTTTATTGTTGCGCTACTGGCCCAAGACAAGTTTTGGGCAGTCAGTAGTTTCCCGATCAATCGCAATGCCGGTCCCCAAACGTTCATGACTGTATGAGCTTAAATCCATTTGACTTCCCTGCACGAGAGGTCGAATTTCGACCACAAGCGATACTAGTAACTATAATTTGTGCCCCTTAAATAGTCAAGGGAAATTTCCGTAACTTCGCAAACATATCTAATGTGTAGGCAAGAACATTTTTAGTTTTAGTGTTGTCTAAACTCCTCAAACTCATCTAATGTGTGGTTTTATAATGCCTGGTTTAGCCTGTTTTTTGTTTTTCAAATGTCTGTGTTTTTTTTATTTTAACCCTAGAAAGATAATCATATTTTTTATGACGTAAAAGATAATCATACGTCTCAGAGACGTATGGCACTTTTTTAATGTATTAATGGAAACCCAGGAGCTTTTTATAAAATATTAATGTTTTATTTATTAATGAAATTCATATTAAGAGAAATGAAGTTATGGTTCAGTAAAAATAAAAATTAATTTAAACAATAAAAACAAGAAACTTAAACTCCATTGCCAAAGGATATTACATTTTTTTGCGCGCTATACGTCTGGCAGACGTAGATTATCTTTCTAGGGTTAAGCTAAATCCGCTTCGGGTATATCGTGATAATTCTAATTGGAGATACGCACTAACCTTTTAAGGTATAGAACGCCAAAGTTTTATTAAAATCTGTGAAGTTTTTACATGATCGTTATCATTTTATTATATGTATAGTTTCTGATGCCACATACTTATTTTGTAAGATTCTTTTATTTTTTGTTTTTAAAAATCAATCCCCAACGGTGACGAATTAGCAGGGTTCTACTGTAAATACTTTCGAATATGTTTGTTGTCAGTTTGTTATTAAAAATCCATAGTGTATTCCACTTAATTGGTTTTTTTCTGAATTACATTCTAACCATGAAATTAGGACTGTTTGTCCCAAATTTCATTTATGAATGAAAAGCCCGGCAACACCGTTTATTCCAGCTAGTTTCAAATAAAATTATAGATTAATTTATTTTGTAAGCTGATTTCTAACCTCAATTCGGTATGCGATTCCGCAAATTGCACAAAATAAATGGATATGCATAAAAGCCAACATATTTATTATCTCGCATTTGTGGATTTAACTTTCGGTTGTTCTGATGTTTTCCCAATTAAATGTGACACTAATTGCAATTTTCCGACAGAATATTAAATGTAATATCGGAACAAACAAACTACCATGTCATTGTCATAAAAAACACAAAACAATTCTGCAATTTACATATACTGCTTAGTTGTATAAATTTAATTTTAAATTTTAAATTTTCTGCAAATAATCAATTATGCAAATATATTACATTTCCGAATCGGTTGCCACTGAATTTGTTTATTGTCCTCACGTATATAAATGCATACCGGCAATTTAAACTAAATTTAAAGTTGCATACACTTTTTCTCTATTTTTTTTCTTGTTTTCATCGAACTCGAAACACTGACGAAGTGCAGACTCATTTGCAATATCCGAATGACTTGTAAGTAACTTTTTCTTTTTTGTAATTAAGAAAAAGTGCAATGTTCCGGAACCTTGAAATTTTATTCGGTCACATTTCAGTGAGTTAAAGGATTTCGCCGAAGGATAAATATCTTTTCGTCTAGAATCGGACTTTAACTTGCACACTGAAGTCATGTGATTTCTTATATCCTTGCTACCCTTTTGCATTTTAGAGTCGTTGAATTTAATCGTACCTACTCGGGTAAGAGCGAGTATTTTTAAACCGAATGACAGCAGGACGAGGAAGAAACATTTGTCTTTTGCGTTTATCGGTGCTGAAGACACGACGTTCTTGCTGTGAAAGGTATATAGGTACCCGTATATACAGAAAAACTACACTCTGTAGAAAGAAACTTTCGTATGTCCATTCCATTGGTAAATTGAAGACATATTCTACTGTACTGATGAAATTTTAGTAGAGGAAATCAGGATAGCTCAGCGTAGTTTATTAGAAAATTAATGAAGGCGTTTGATAACTTTACTACGATTCAAATATACTTGAAGAGGAATAAGGCTGGGATTGTCATTTGTAGGTTGTAGTATTTCTATCCGAAACGTATAATAAATGAACAGGAGCAGAAAAAAATTATTTTCCAAGATATCCCAATACATTCAAGTCACAGAAAATGGAGCAATGCAATCGTGGGAATATCAGAAGACGATACAGATTTATTTATTTTTTATTTAGAACCTTCACAGAAAAATACCATTGCGGTATTTGAATAGATTTTTTTTTCGTATGAGGGTTAGCATCTTTTAAAAAAGACCCGTTCTTAGTAACAGTGTGGGATCTCCATCCACTAAAACCACCTGTCTTCTCAAGTCGCCGCCCAGACAACCGAACTACCGTCAGATATTACATCGTGGGGTGGGATAAAGGATTTGCCATACTTCATTCAACTATTTCCGTCTTGAAAATCGCTCGTCTGCCCCTTTCCAATCGGTGAAATTCCTGCGACTGCAAAGGTACATATGTATCTCCTATGATGAAATGAAATAAAATGCTGATAGATACGAAAGCATTTGAGCCTGAGGTCCATCGTCCTTATGTGATATATCTTACCTTTTCTGCCATTGTGCCATACTTTATTATTACTATTATTTGTATAGGGTTATCTTTGCACTAGTGGTCTGTTGTGCCCCCTGCAAGTACCTTGGAGAGGTTTATTCCCTCGTTAGAGTTCCCCTCGCAATACAATTCCTTCGGAATTGTGTTTGAAGGTTATACATACTCTTACTTTGCCATGGCGAGAATAGTTCACCTTAGAGCTCTCTCTCCAAACCAGTTTCTTTTAGGAATCTGAGAATGAGAAGCGGATCCATGGTAGACATGTCCTCATCTGATACTTGGTACTTGCCCAAGTATTTCAAACTTTTGTGAGTAAATGCTCCAGAAGATTCCAGAAGGTGCTCCGAAGTCTCGCTTGACTCATTGTAGAATCTGCAAAGGCCTTTATTTCTTATACCTAGTTTCCGTAAGTGCTCCCTGAGTTCGCAGTGCCCCGTTAGGAAGCCTGTTAGGATTCGTAGGTTATTTTTACTAAGGCAGATACAGGCTTCGAATCTTTTCCGGTTGTAACATCCCAGTAGTTTCTTAGCTTGCCTTAGACCTGTGGTGTTATTCCAGGTTCTTTCTCCCTCTTATTTCTCCATTTTCTAAAATTCTTCGCGTATGGTATGTTCCCCTATTCCGCAGATTACTTCAGGTCCAATGATGGGCTCCACAGCACCGTGTCTTGCCAAGGCGTCTGCTGCTCCATTACCTTTTATCCTGATATGACCGGGTATCGACTAAAGCGTGACTTTGTTGTTTCTACCTAATTCATTAAGTTTGTGTACGCATTCTCACACAAGTTTTGACTTAAAAACATAGGAGTCAAGTGCTTTGATAGCTGCTTGCAGTATCTTCTTTTGAGATTGAGTTGGATACATCTATCTTTAGCACATATTTCAGCTTAAAAGATGCTGGTACTTTTGCCCATGGGTTCTGAGTGCTTCGTTCTTGGCCCAAATGCCTGCCCCTGTTCCTTCCACAGTTCTCGAACCGTGTATATACCACTGCATCGTGTGGCTGCCTAGTCCGTATGTCGTAGATTCGTTGCTCCAATCTTTCTTGTTGCTCAACTTCGTACAAAAGTTTTCCCAAAGTTGAATTTTCTGATGCTATCGTCCCTAGGGGAAGTTCCCGGAAGGGGAAGTTATTTGAGAAGTGCATCATATTTCCTTAAACCAACGCATTTCTCCCTTCCAATGCCTGATTTAGACATCTATAGGATCGTCCGCTTTGCATTTTGCTCCACTACGAGATGGAGAGGTATTAGCTCTAAAAGTATTCCCATGGCTGCAGTTGGACATGTTTTTATGGCCCCAATGATAAAGAGGCACGCAAGTTTTTGCGCATTAGTGAGTGTCTCCCTCGTTGTGACTAGACTAGTTCGCCTTGTCCATGCTATTGCTCCATAAATGATCATTGGTCTCACAATGGCGATATACATCCACCTTAAAATTTTTGGACTAAATCCCTAAGACTTACCCCCTAGGCTCCTATGTAGCATTAGAGCACGAGTAGTCTTTTTGGATAACTCCTCCGTGTGCTTCTTCCACGTGAGTTCACTATCTAGGTGTAGTCCTAGGTACTTCACTTCTTTTACCGGTGTCAGTATCGTGCCCGACAGGCGAATTGGCCTCAGTTCAAGTTTTCTCTTTCTCGTGAACGGCACTATTGTGGTTTTAGCCGGGTTTATATTGAGCCCAGTCGTGTTGCACCATTCTTGAGTTACTATTAGACCCGTTTGATAATATATCTCATAGGGTTTCTTTAAATTTCCCCCTGGCAATCAATACGATGTCACCAGCATTGGCTTGATATTTAATTCCAATGTTTATTAATTTTTCAAGTAGTTCATCCACATTAGAGAAGATAACACTCCTCCTTGTAGGCACCCTCTTGTCGTGCTGAACTTGATAATTCTACGTGATGCTTGCATTTCTGCTGATCTTGTTCTCAGCAGTTCATACATCCACTTAGATACTGTTCTGCTGACTCCTTTTCTATCCAGGTCTCATCTCTAGCTTCATGTGAAGTGTTATCACATGTCCCTTCGATGTCTAGGAAGTCGCAGAGTGCTATCTCTTTTGTTTCAAGAGCCCTTTGGATGGTTTCCGTCAGCTGATAAAGAGCCGTCTCTCTGGATCTGCTCACTCTGTATGCATTCTGATGGTAATGAAGTGGGGAAGTATTACGTACAGCCTCTCTTAGGTGACTATCCACAGCTTTCTCCATTGTTTTGAGAAGAAACGATGTTGGGCTGATCGGTCGGTATGACTTCGGCTGTGCTAGGTTTTTCTTCCCCATTTTTGGTATAAACACAACTTTCGTCCGTCTCCACTAGTTTGGAGTATATCTCAATGAAAGACTACTTTTTTATATTCTAACTAAGTGTAGTAGTTGTTTCTCTTGTCCCCTTTGCAATGGGGCTGGTATAATACGATCCACACCGGATGACTTGAAAAGCTGGAAGGAGCTGATTGCCCACTCGATTCTCCCTTTGGAAAAGACAGCCCCTGTAATCTCCCAATTTTCTTTCCTCTGTCTGGTTATGTTGGTCATGCTCCCTTCACATGTGTTCAGCGAACTTTCGGAGAAGTGAGCTTCTAAGACCAATAATGCTCTTTGTTCCTCATCTTCAGCGAAACTGCCATCCGATGTTGACATTTCCCCCGATTTTGCTAAGGCTTTATGTAGCCTTACTGCTGGTTGTGGTGCTATTGGGGCATATGTTACATCGGGCAATTTAGTTTGACTTGGGTGCATATCGCTGGCAAATACACGGCTCAGGACTCAAAGCGAAATGCTCCCTCCATTTATTGAGTTAGTCTCCATCCGAACTAAGCTAGGAACGGCCTAAGCCTTAACTGATTATTGGCTGGAGCTGTGGCGACTACCTGACAATTCTTTTGCAATTCTGTAGACGGTTCTGCTGTCACACCTAGTTGCAGCTTCTTCTGCTTCCATGGCCAACGTATTAATATGACTAATCTTGTCACGTCGTGCGGTACGCTACACTTAACGCATTTTCAAGCTATACAACGACTGTTGGAGCAGCTGCAATACGGGCTTGGTCGGTGTACAGCAGTCGCTGTTGAGTGCTACTAGTAACATTCGCGTTACGTACGTGTTATAGGCGTCAAAGATCGCTGAGAATTCTTGCCGCCGCGTCTCTTAATCGCTATCCAGTTTTCTTTGCTGGAGATCAAATGGCTATGATCAGCTATTCGCCGACTTTATTCCGTAGTATCATTCGATTTCATTTTCGTAACGCGGGAATTGAGAAAAAAAACACGTCTTCTGCGTTCTCTGAGACTCTATGTGGAATGGTCTCGTACTTGCGTTTAAAGAGATATTCTCTGCACCAGTCATGACCAATGCGTCCATTTTCCTCTCTGCGATTCGTCCCACTCTTGTTATCAGACCGCTATACTGTGGTTTCTTTTGGTTTTCTTCTACGGCTGTCTAATCAGCTATTTTGTACTCGCCCGCTGTATAGTATTTCCATTTCTTCGGCGAGGATATCGATGGGTAGCATTGAATACACGATGAGTATGGAGTCATGGGACACCATTCAAAATGCATTCCCAACCCTTAGAGCGCAAAGTCGATAAACTGCGTCATTTTGCCTTACTTACTTACTTATGTCCTGTATCCCCTTGTGGGTCCTAGGGCCTCTACTACGCCTACGCGCCATCGTGTACGGTTTCTGGCAATGTGCCTGAGTTCTCCCCAACTTTTCCCTAACTGCCGTGCCTCCTTCTCGACTGTTCTGCGCCATGTTCTCCTCGGACCGCCAGGTCTTCTGCCATCCTGAGTTAGAGGGTTTCATTGCATAGCATGGTTCGCTATGGAGCTGTCACCCTTTCGGAACGTGTGACCAATCCACTGCCACTTCCGCCGTTGGATAGTTGTGCCTATTGGTTACTGACCCGTTCTCTCGTAAAGGTGTTCGTTAGAGATACGATTGGGCCAGAAAATCCTTAAGATATTGCGCAGACACCTATTAACGAACGTTTGCAGCTTTCTGGTGATAGTAGTGGTCACTCTCCACGTGCTGCAACCATATAGCAGCACGGATTCAACGTTGGAGCGGAACAGTCTTATTTTGGTGCTCAAACTGATTGCATTGCTTCGCCATATTTTGGACAACATCCCGAACGCGGACTTTGCTTCAGCGATCCTGTTGGCTATATCCAGTTCGATTCCACCATCGGTCGAGACAATACTCCCAAGATACTGGAAATCCTCTACTCTCTCTACCGGTTGTCCAGCAATGCATATTTGAGCCGACATAGTGTCGGTTTCTGTAGCGGGCAATATTCGGTAACGCAGGTTGCTGGCCCACGTTACCCAGCCTAGAATCAGGCCCTTGGTGCTCCAATATTGCTCATGAGCCCTGAGAGTGCACCGATGGCTTTTGACGATTTTTTGCACACATATTCCAAGTGGTGCTTGTACGTTAGACGAGAAGCAATCACCTTAGGGGTGGAGATGTACATATAATAATAGATGGCTGTGAAACAACACCGCATTCTCTAACTCTAAGACTAATCGTCTGGCGTAGTTTCCTACTGCCGATAAGCTAGACTTCGGTTTTATGCTCCGCAATTTGCAACCCGCCCCCAAAGAGCCAGCAATTTATTATTCTTACGGTCTCCTTACAGAAGGTTTCTATGTGTTTAAGCAAACTGGCAACGACAGTGATATCATCAGCGAAACCGGTAATTGATGATTCCATTGGGATATTTTTGATATTGCCTGTCTGGCTCAAACATGTGAGCCACCTATGCCAAGGGGATTGGCATTGCAGAAATAACAAACAAACCTATGTGGTTGTTTAGTCCATGTTTCCCGATCACATGTCTGAACCCTTCATTGTCGTTGCCTACCTTGGCATTCAAATCTCTCATTAACATAGTAATGACATCGCGAGGGTAGGATGCTCAGGTGGACCCTCCATCTTTCAGATGGAGTCCCTAGACGGCTCCAGGAGAGATGTCGGACTTGATCCAACCATCTATGTCTAGACTTATCGGGGAGTCGCCTAACTGATGGCACGGCAATCATGGCACGTCTTGGAAGCCTGTCTGGGGGCATATGCACTACGTAACCAAACCATCGAAGCATGGATCGTACATTAGCTCTTCCCTAAAAATTGTATTTCACTAATATACTCATTGTCAATGCAATGGTCGAGGGAATATTTGCATATTTAAGGGAAATTCACGACCACCCCGTCTCCTATATACGTATATCTATATAGTTGATGAATATTAAAAACTTATGTTTACGACGAGAGTATGTCACCAGTCTAACATGTGTTGGAGTTAACTCTGGTGTCAGCCCACCAAATTCTCCTAAAGCATGCTCTGACTATATACCTAATGCAAAAATAACGTTCCCCACAACGAATTTAAAAATCTTCATTTGCATTTCATTGACCCACACACGAATGAATTTCAACCCCATTCACGCACGGGTGGAATACTGTCTGACGTTTGAGTGAAATCATTTCTTAGGTGCAAATGTTTCAGCAACATTTCTCTTCACAACCATGAACTTCTGAAGCATTTTTCACTGTTTGTTTACATCATGTGTTTCCCTACTCTCCGTTTGACGGCGCTGCTTACCGAACGCATTCACTCAAAAACATCTGCATCAGTTGAGTGGCTTTCCACAACCGGTTTTCTATGGTATTCCACTCAACAAAGAATCCAACTACTCAGTTTGGTTTTGTCCGTTGTTGCGTTATGTATTTGGTGTTCGTGGTACTTGCTTGTCTACCGTTTGTCAGGGGTTAATTAAGCGTTGGATGATATTTGCTTTCACAATTTTATATTTCGCGCCGAATTTTCATCCCTCAACGGATACAAATTGCATTTGTAATTCATAAAGTATCTGTGTAAAGTTCAACTAGCATCAAGGAGTACACTAACCGAAAAGATGAATCCACAGGTGGCTTCTTTTTGTTTCTAGTTGTGTGTCAATGGTCTTTTCGTTGGAAGCTATTTTTCGTCGCTGTTTCGAGGAATAGTGGTGCAAGAATGTGCTGTGGATATAAATAAAAGGCACAACTTAATTTGTGTTACACTTTTAATTTGTTTATACATGAAATGTGTTGAATGAGATACGTCGGGTGCAATATCTTTTTGAATAAAAGTTTATTTATCCAAGAAAAGATGTAAACGGAAAAAGAGGCTCCCTTCCTCCTCTACTCCGTTCCGTTCGCTCAGGTGTGTTGATCGCAGCAACACACACACACGCGCATCCCTGTACAACTGGTTGTGTGCTGTTCATGTATTCATTGTTCCGTCACGGCGGTAAAGGTGCGAGCGCGCAATCGTACAAGTGTGAGTGAGTTAAGCCGTTGATCATTTTGAATTGTTTTTTTTTCCGTCTTGGATTCGTGCGGTTGCGGTCGTGTAAACGGGGTAAAAACGTGTTTTTGGTATGAGTGAAAGAGATAACCAATAGAAAAGTCTGCGTTTAATTGTGCTAAAAAGCTACGTCATATGTAAATAATAAAAAAAAATCAATCCAATATGTTAAATTTGAAATAAAATAAAATAATTTTCTACGAAAATAGTTGTGATAAAGAAGTTAAGGAAAAGCTAAATAATTTATTTCGATAAAGTGATTATATTTAAGCACTCATACACACATACGATAATGGAAGAACGAGAAAGGCGGCATTTTTCCAGTTTTCAAAGGATAACAAAGGCACATTTGTGGATTACCTGTTTTACGATCATTCTCGTTGGAATTTCCCGATGCAGTTGTACAGGTATGCAGCATCAAGGGTTCTTTTTTTTGCCTTTTCTTTTGTTTGGCGGTTGTTGTTGGTGCAAAATCGAATAGCTGTAAATTTTGTCCTCGTTTTTATGTGTTGGTTTATTTCAAGTTTTTTTCTTCAGAGAAATTGTGTATTCTGAGGGATTTTAGCAAAATTTATGGGTACTTTGGGCGTGTTTGTAAACAAAATTAATCTTGTAGGTGGAAATTTATTCAATTAACGGAACAACGTATCGGATGTGAAATGTAACTTCCTGTACTAAGGAAGTTCCGCCGATGACTGTAAAATAAAACAGATTTTAGAATACCTAACTAAATCGGAACGTTCTTCGTATGCTAGACATCAAGAATTGTTATTGTGGGATGGAGAAATTTAAGACTAACTTATCTCAGAAAAACTACAATTTGTCTTCGGGAGATAACTTAGCTCTTTTTACAATTTCCCACTTGGAATTTTCAGCCGCGTGGAGACTTTTAATGTGCAATGAAGTTAGTCACAAATAGACCATCTTTTAGAAAATTTCAAGTGAATAGGAGAAACAGGGTACGGACAATCGCTCGTGGTTTACTTTTGGTTCGTGAGCTATTCTCAAGCAGCTCGCGAGCGCTAATAGGGAATTGAATATCTTGCGCTAGCGAGCTATATGCAAATGGCTCTGGTTCGTGAGCCAAAAGTGAGCTGCGATCCATTGGCGAACAACTCGCGAGTCGTGTGGTATGTGGCATGTTTGATGTTATTTAGGCTGACGTGGAATATGTAGTGTGAATGTTGAGCAATTTAATGTAATGTGGTATTTTGTTTCTAAAATGTGATATTTTGAGGTGGCATGCAACCGGGCTATGTACATACATGATGATTTTATAAATCTTTCTTTTAGGTTGCTATACCTATAAGCCCTTTGTTCCCAAAAGTGAAAAAAATACACAGTAATTGCGTACATATGGCTTATTCCAGCTCTTGCCCTATATTCTTTATAATTTCATCGACGGTGAAATATCAGGTTGTAACATAAGTACCTATTGCCCGTTTTTTTTAGGGGTTGGTTGGTTAAGATCGGCCCTCGATGAGGATGCACTTAGACCAGAAATACGTCCGTTCTACTGCCAATGTGTATAGTGAGTGGATCACTAGGCCTCTCACCCTAGGAACCATCTACTTTCTTGTATGAAGAAGTTTACAAGTGTTGCCGATTTGTTAAGTGTTGGCTTAAGTTATTTGGCGGTGTTAAATTGGCTTAAATGTGGCCATCAGTGATTGGCCACCTTCTCCGCGTCGATTTAAAAAAGGTACTTAACATAAGACGTTGGCGCCTCGATGTTAGTAATGTTTATGCTGTTTGTACCAGAGGAGCCTTGTCGAGCCAGTTCGTCAGCTGCACAACTCCCCGGTTTGTCACAGTGACCTGGTACCCAGCAAAGGGTGAGGTACTGACCGGCTACCTCGATTAGGGGATGCGCGGCAGTCTTTCACTGCTTCAGTTCTCTTAGTCCTGGATGTGAGCGATTTGATGGCTGCCTGACTGTCGACGTAAATAACAATATCCGATGCTGATAGCGTATTAGCCGCTAGTGGATTGGCGAACAGCGGTAACCTCGGCTTGAAAAACGCTGCAATGGTTTGGAAGGTTAAAAGAGAGGTGTAGGTATGTCCAAGTCTTTTGAGAAGATTCCGGCACCAAGCATGTCCTTCGTCTTAGACCCGCCCGTGAAAATTGACAGCGATTCGTTGTATAGGACATTACATTGCGTCCACTCAGCTCTGTCTGGTATTGAGTGCATGTAGCACCTGTTGAAGTCATATTCAGTGGGAAGGTGGTCAGTGGAATTGGGGAGATGACGGTGCATCGGAAATATTTTGGCGCGTCTCGTGTGTTGCTACTTCCACTGCTTGGAGCCTCTCAGTCTTAAAGCTGAGCTGATAGCCAATCGTTTACTGACGATGTCAATCGGGAAAAAGGGGGGTAAGAGGTGTAAAAAACCAATTCAATGCTGAAACAGTTATTGAAATTATTAATTGGGTTATATTGCTCATTTCGTCTGCAAATTTCGTTGTGCTAACATCATTGTAAGCATTTTTGAAATAGATGTATCGGAAAAGCCTGTTCGACATATGCTATTGTGTTTGTTTCCGAAAAACCAGAATGGAAGTCCAAAATGTGTATGGAGAGGGTGTTCTCAACGAGGTCTAATATCGGCGTTGGTTTGCGAAGTTTAGAAATGGCTTCGACTTAAAGGATGAACCTCGTTCGGGTAGGCAAGAAGAGTTCCACCCTTATTACGGTTGTCAAATATCAATACCATAATTGACAATTATCAAATAATTTGTGAATTCGGCATTATCGTGATCAATTGTCAACATTTTTGATCAGTTGTGAATTTATAATGAATTTTAGATCCATTGTGAATAGGTAGTTCTATTGATAAACTTGGTATTATCGTCGTCAAAAATGTTAATATCTATCAAGTTTTCAGTCAATCACAAATTTCTCGTTGACAAATAGATCATATTCCTTGTTTTCATTTGAAAAGAAGAATTTAAGAACAAATGTCCACAATATAACTGTGAAAATATTTATCAAGAAATACTAAAATTTATTTTATTCAAAATACACATTTTAAGGCAAAATTTAAACGAAAAAAGAAAACAACAAACAAAAGACAAAAGCACAACCTATGTATAAAAAGAATGCGAAAACTCAAATGTCAAATAGGATAACCATTCCCAAACGCATTTTAATCACTACCAAACTTTCGAGCGATTGATCAATTTTATCGTTTAGACGATGAGCCCCTGAAGTCCACCGTCGAGACAAATCCCACTGTTACGGTAATGAAACTCGCAAGACACCTTAAAAAGGTGGGAAAAGTCAAAAAGTAGGGAAAATGGGTTCTACACCACCTATTGTGGGCGCCGTGGCGTAAGTGGTTAGTGTGTCGGATCACTGCACGTGAAGTTCCAAGTTCGAATCCCAGAAAACACCAAAAAGTTTTTTCACGGTCCCACCTCTCGCGAACGTCTGACAAACATTCGAGAGTATTGTTGTCTCGAAAAAACTTCGCAAAACAAATTGCCCTTCGGATACGGCACCAAACTGTAGGTCCCTTCCATTCGTGTGAAAAATATAACGCACACAACATGAGTGGTTGCAAGAAGCTAGGCCCTGGCACTTAAAGAACTGTTGCGCCAAATATTTATTTATTTACCACCTATTACAAAATAATCTTTAGCAAAGAATCGATGCTTACACTGCTCTTCTGTCGCGTCACCATCAGGAGCTGTTTTTGAACCGGATAGTTATCGGAGATGAAAAATGGATTCTTTACAATAACATTAAACATCACCTCCAATGGCAGTGCAGAAAACAGATTAGCTCAACATCCCAGAAATGGACTTCGTCCGTTCAAGGCCTTACTGTGTGTATGGTGGGGTGCTGCGGGAATAATCCACTGCTGTTGTTTCATAACCAAACTACGAGTATCACCACAGAAATCTACTGTCAACAGCTGTGCAGATTAAAGTTGGCACTAGAGCAGAAACAGCCAGGTTTGGTTAATCGCCTTGGTTCGGTTAGTAACTCCAGATTATTTATATATTGCATTATTTTCCGGATTTAGCACCTTCAAATTTACACTTATTCCGAAGTCTGCAAACAATTCCTTGATGGAAAACATTTTAGATCTCGGATGTCCAAGAAGCTCTTGGGGTATTTTTTTTTTTTTCTTTTTTCGTCAAAGCCAAGCAATTTTTTTAGCGACGGCATTAAGAAGCCTGAGAGGTGAGCCAAAGTGTTGTCTAATGAAGAAAATTTCATTGACGACTGAATTTTTGCATTTGATGCAAATTATTTAACACTAAACAGACGTTCAAAAATCCCTGCAATACATATGTATATTACAACCTGATATATAACCTGAATGATTGAATTGCAATTGTTATCATGGGATAGGTTAGGTTAGGTTAGGTAGGGTTATGAGGTTATAAAAAAACACTAGGCACCAAAGTGGGCCCATCGCGATCCCTAGGGAACCTTCACGGCAGAAGACCTAATTCCATTCCCCCAAGCAATTAATCTCCCTACAAAATTTGAAGAGATTCTTGTTATAGTTCAAGGACCTCACCTCCTCCAAGTTATCGAAGAAGTATCTACCAATGTACTTTAGCCTTATCCTGGCAATTCCTTGACATTCACAGAGTATATGAGTTATATCCTCTGAGACATGTAGGTCATCGCAGTACCTACAAACATCCGTATCGGATAACCCTAGTCTCATGGCATGCCTCTTTAGGAGACAGTGGCCAGAGAGTATTCCTATAGCTGTCCTTAGGCTTGATCTATCTAATTTAATTATTTCCCCAGATTTTCTGCGATCTAACACAGGCCACAAGGTCTTAGACACCCTATGACCATCTAAGTTTGACCATCTTAGATTATCCGTGTCAATGATTTTATCCCGAATAATTCCCTTAGCCACGCACCCTGGTGGTTTAATACTACCAATTATATCGCTACGTGGGAGCCCCGCTCCTCTTTTAGCCAGCGCGTCGTCTTGCTCGTTGCCTTCGATATCGCAGTGTCCAGGTACCCAACATAATCTGACTCGGTTCTGCGTACATAAGCATTGTGCGGCAATTCATGGGATAGAGAAGAGAGAAGTTTAAGTCAGGAGGCTAGACTTAGCTTAGAAAAACTACAATTTGTCCTCAGGACCTTAGGGGTACTAGCTCTTTTTGCAACTTTCCCCTTGGAATTTTCAGCTAAGTGCGGACTTTTAAAGTGAGATGAAGTTAGTCACGATAAGACTATCTTCCAGCAACTATTTTTTTTAGTATGGAAGTAGTATGGGAAACTTGAACGTGGATGATTTTTCGTTCAAGAGCTATATCATTTTTCAAACCGCTTGCGAGCGTTAATAAGAATTTGATATGCTCGCACTCGCGAGCTATGTGAAAACGGCTCTGGCTTGTGAGTCGTATACTATATTCGTATTTAGGGTGATGTGAGATAGTAGTAGTAGTACATACTTGTGAACTACATAATTAACAAACAAAAATTTCATCAAAATCGACCCATAAAAACTAAAGTTATGGCAAAAATAAACGGTCGATCGGATTCCCACCATGTGAGAAAATCTTAAAGGAAAATTACGTAGTTTCTAACGAAATTTAGCGATTGAAAAGTTGAGAAAATAATATTAAAAAATTCGCGCGAATTCAAAGAACTTATTTGAAAGATTATTTTATGACATTTTTTGTTTAAACAAATTTCACGAGCCTTGAAAACGCGAACCAGGCGAAAGTAACTCGGCTAGCGAGCGAGAGAATTTTGGAACCTTGTTTTCTGGGTTCGTGAGTTGAAGTTTGTGTGTCAAGTAGTGGTAGGCAGTGGCTAAATTATGACGTTTCCCTGTATTACAATTATTTCTTACACTTACTTCTCCTGATTGTCAGATTTAAGTCAATTAACAAAAATGTATGTAGCTTCAGAGCCGCTTAAGTTTGTTCACCACGATACTGTTAAGATTTAGCCACTGTTTAGAACTGAATACCAATTGGTTGTTCTCTGATTTCCGTGTTTCCAATAAAAGTTTGCCATCAAAATTTTGACGGTTTTTTCCGGCAATATTTTTTTTTTTTTCTTCTTCAAAGACAACACCATTTTTACACTTCCAGGGTTATTTCTCCCCTTAATGGGTTATACAGACTATTAAAAATACATGTCCCTTTTATGCCATGTCCTTCTATAGTTATGTATGTCATATATGTATGTATGTATGTACTTACTGCTGATTTAATATACAGTGTATTTGGCCGCGCGTGAGGTTCCAAGTTCGAATCCCAGAAAACACCAAAAAAGTTTTGTCACGGTCCCACCTCTCGCGAGCGTCTGACAAACATCCGAGAGTATATTGTTCTCATGAAAAGGCTTCTCAAATCGCCGTTCGGATACGGCACTAAACTGTAGGTCCCTTCCATTCGTGTGAAAAATATAACGCACACAACATGAGTGGTTGCGAGAAGCTAGGCCCTGCCACTTAAAGAGCTGTTACGTAAAATATTTATTTATTTATTTTTTTATTTGGCAAAAGCGTGTGGCTCGTAAAAATTAACCCGTAAGTCACAGATTTTTGGTTTCCGTTAGAATAATTCCTTCTCCAATACGCAGTCAAATTGTACTTCAGTTGAGTGACATTGGTGACATTTACCGGGAATCTCGATGCTCAAAGAATGATCCAACTGTACAAAAAAGGATTGTTGGCATCCGCTGAAATGCTATTCGGACATGAAAACCGGGATTGGCTCTTACAAGAGGGCAACGATCCGAAACATCGTCAAGAGAGAAATGACGTCAATGTGTTCGATTGGCCATATCAGTCTCCAGATGCCAATCCGATTGAAAATGTCTGGGGACTTATGAAACAGAAGATCAAAGGAAAAGCAGTAAAACAGCTTAAACAGCTTTTAAAAACAATTTGGCGCCAATTAGCGCAGGACTACGCAGAAAAATAGGCTCTAAATTGTCGACGAAGGTGCAAGGCGATAACTGGGAATGGAGGAGACTGGACAACATATTAAGTACATACATACATTGCGCATTGAGAGAAATGTTAAAAGCTTTAAAATAAATAATTTTGTTTCCCTAAGTCAATCGGTTGTTTTCTTCTAAACCATACGCTTTTGTCAAACACACTGTATATTGAACCAAATGGACGAAGATACACTCGAGAAATGGTCGATTGTCAAAAACCGGTCTTCCCATACTTCTTCCTCAAAAGCCTGGCTTGCCATCTGCCAGAAATACACACACTACTAAACTCAAATAAGAAACTGGATACACATCGTTCTTTAAAAGAAAAAAAACGCCCATAACTCCTCATTGTAGGTCTTTTGTGCAGTTCTTCTAAAAAAACTAGGAATACTCGTACATGCAAGACTTACTGGCATACCTAACCTTAAATGATTTCAATTTAGTCTCCTATTACAGCACCATTATGATCTGTCCTTGTTTTAATGGTTTAGAATTTGTTTTTTGAGAAAGGTTTTGCAAATATTAAGTACTTCTTGCAAGTGCATTGCGCTCTATTCGAAAAAGGGAATACCTTTCTGCACACTTAGTTTCTGTTCAAACAGCATTTTTCAGTCAAAGGAAATAACAATTCGGACCTGGAAACTACTTAAGCAAGCAAACTATTAAAACATCACTGCCTTGAGTACTTTTTAATTTCCCAGTAGGTATACGTCTTTGTTACATTCATAACATAAAACTTTTCTACAATGCCATGTCCCTTTAAGTAAAGTGTGCCTTTTTCACTTTTATTCTGACACAAAGACTGATTATAAAAGCAATTAAAATTAACAAAAGCAAACTTAAAAGTCAAAATGCAAAAACAAATGCAAGCACCGGAGAAACTTCAAACAAATATAAAGAAAAATGTTTCTTCAGAATTTTGGAATCCGCCATAGAGTTGTACATATATTTGTACAAGTAGCAAAATAAACAAGGCAAATTGAAAACTATCCTCAGAGAAGTGTTGTTTATTTATTACTATTTACTGAAGCGCACAATTATGCGATTGAAGGTGAGAAAGTATGACTTAAGAGCGAATTTAAATATTTACATAATCATTCAATTGAATCCTTTATAATCGTACACAGGCGATCGTGTCTTTACTTCGCGGCATGTCTGAAATTTAAATAATTGATTATTAGCGTCAACAAAATACAATTTGGAACCAATACATACTCGCAATCACGGCTGGTAGGTACCTACCACTGAGAAGCCTGACAGACAAGGCGATGATTGTGTCCTTGAAAAATTGCAAACAGTGAAGGGATATGTATTAAAAAAAAAAAAAAAAAAACACCCCTTAATGATATTCTGACACTCGATACCTCATTTAAGAAAAAAATATGTACTTTCCGTCCCTTGGGTTGGCAAACTCATTGGAGCACCAGGTGCATAACTTTTTTCTTCTTTCTTTGTCTGCACACTTGAAGGAAAAGATTGTGTTTTGGGAAATAACGATAATTGTGAGAAGAGAAGGTACAACCATATTTCAGAAACGGTCTCAGGAAAAAGTAGAATCGAGATGCGTATGCCATCCATTCGTCAACATTTTTTACATTAAGACGTGTAGTAGTTATGCATGTGCTATGTACGTAGTTACTTTTATTTAATTAGTCATGTATGTAAAGGTTGAAACTTCGTTGTCGGTGAGTTGAAATGGCCTCTTAAGGTCCATTCACAGCTCAGCGACCTGCGAATGCTAAAACTGCGAACAAACCATTTTTAGCATATTTATAAACACGCCATGGGCAATTTTACTATTCCAAAAGAACGGAGTTTAATTTATCTATCAATTAATATGTATGTAAAAAGTTAAATTGTAATTAGTTTCTGCGAAGAAATTAACAATTCGCTGATTTTTCCGCGAATAAGCGAACGATTTCTGCGAACTGTCAACTTTTATTCACATTCCACACATGTAGGACGCAATCCACATTCCCGCGACCAAAACATTTGCGAGAGTTTAACCTCACAATTCGTTTGCTTTGTTCTTGGTGGGTAGGATCGTGGTTGAATTTATCGAAAGAATGTAAGATATTACCTTCTGAATGAAAGCTGTGCTATGTATTTATGCATTTTTCACGTTTAGGCAATTAGTTATAAAATGGATGGCAACTCAAATTCGCGGATTGGCGCGACCAGATGAAAAATGAAAGAAATGTCAAAATTTGCGAATATTCGCTCATTCGCATTCGCAGGTCGCTGGGCTGTGAATCGACCTTTACTGTTGCAGGACTTTTGTTCCCACATGCTTCTCTCAATTGGATCGTAAGAGGATTTTGAATTTGTAGTTACAGTCATCATCATCAGCCTGTGGGCGCCGTGGCATAAGTGGTTAGTGTGTCGGATCACTACGCAAGCGGTTCCAAGTTCGAATCCCAGAAAAAACCAAAAAGTTTTTTCACGGTACCACCACTCGTGAACGTCTGAAAAACATCCGAGAGTATTGTTGTCTCGAAAAAGCTTCTCAAAACAAATTGCCCTTCGGATACGGCACTAAACTAACTGTAGGTCCCTTCCATTCGTGTGAAAAATATAACGCATACAACATGAGTGGTTGCCGAGAAGCTAGGCCCTGGCACAAGAGCTGTTACGCCAAATAAAAAAAATAAAAAAATAAAAAAGTTACAGTCAAAGTAAGTCTCTATTGAGCTGAGATCTTCTATATAAATACGGAATCCTAAATACCAGAGCACTCCGACTCGACGCGCTCCATTCTACTACCAGGCCTTGTTTTTAGAGCTGTACTTACTTTTTACTTACTTATATCCTTTAACCCCTCGGGGGGCATAGGGCGTCAACCACGCCTGCGCGCCATCGTGTTCGGAGTTCTGCAACTCGTTTGAGCTGCCTCCAACTCATTCCTAAAGAGCTCGATTCCTCCTCAACTGTTCTGCGCCACGTTTGCCTAGGGCGTCCCGCTATTCTGCCTGCCTGGATGAGCGGATTCCACTGGCGTATTTCGCAATGGAGTTGTCTTCGCGCCGTAGGGTGTGTCCAATCCATTGCCACTTTCTTCTTCGTATAGTAATGCTTATAGGTTCTTGGCCCGTTCTCAGATAAAGTTGTTCGTTGGAGATGCGGTTCGGCCAAAAAATCCTCAAGATGATTCTTAAGCATTTGTTTACGAAGACTTGCAGCTTGCGTGTGTTAATGGTGTCCACCTTCCAGGTACTGCACCCATAAAGCAGCACTGATTCTACGTTGGAGCGGAACAGTCGTAGCTTGGTTCTTAAGCTAATAACATTGCTTCTCCAGATTTTGGACAGCATTCCGAACGCAGCTTTAGCCTTCCCGATTCTGCTGCACACATCCAGTTCGGTGCCACCGCGATTAGCCGAGACGACACTTCCTAAATATAGAAAGTTATCAACTTTCTCGACTTGCATTCCGGCAATGTTAAGTTGAGCGCGGGTATTGGAAGTACTCAGGGCTTTTGTTTTGGCTGTGTTTATTTTTAGCCCCACTTTGTTTGCCTCAGCTTCTAGATTTTGGGCCATCAAATGAAGATCCATTATCCGATGTGAAAGTAGACAAACATCGTCAGCGTAATCTAGGTGTTTAAGGTAAGATGTCATAGTCCAACGAATTCCAGAATTAGCTTCCGTCAATGCTGCACGGAGTACATCGCTGATAACCACCAAGAACAATAGTGGGGACAGTATGCACCCTTGACGTACTCCACTTTGGACTTCAAAATCGTCCGACACCTTACCATTGTGCACGACGTGACACTTGCCGCCCTCATATGTAGCCTTGATAATAGCTATAAGCTTTTCTGAAATGCCTCTCCTGCGCAAGGCCAACCAGATAGCATCTCGATTCAAGCTGTCGAAAGCTTTCTCGAAGTCGATAAACAGTAAATGAAGCGGAGACCTATACTCAACGCATTGTTCGATTATGATCCGTAAGGTGTTTATGTGGTCGATGCAGGAGGATCCAGCGCGAAAGCCTGCCTGTTCGACATCGAGAGTTGAATCTAAATGTTCTTTAATTCGTTCTAGAATTATTCTAGCTATTATTTTGGCTACAGCTGGAAGAACACATATACTTCTCCAGTTACCGCACTCCATCAAGTTACCCTTCTTTGGAAGCTTAATGATCATCCCCCTTTTCCACTCCTGTGGAAATTGTTCACTATCCCAAGCTCTCCGTATTAGCGGATGCAGCAAATCTGCCGATGTATTTGGCGCCGCTTGAAATAGCTCGGCAGGGATGCCATCAATACCCACCGCTTTGTTCTTCTTGAGGGACTTGATTGCTGTTATTATCTCGGTTTTACTGGTAGGTGCGGTGCGAATTCGGAAATATGTTGCTTCGAACTGCTCATTCGAATTCGAGATCATACCGCCCTCGTCTAAGTGATTTAGCACTGTAGCAAAATGTTCTCTCCATCTAGTGAGCTGATCCTCATCCGAAATCAGAAGGTTACCGTCTAGACTCTTCACTGGATGTTGCTTGGAGTTTCGACCACTGATGAGCTCCTTGGTGATGCTATAAACAGTCCTACTGTCGCACCTACTCGCTGCTTCTTCAGCCCTTGAGGCCAGTGAGTTGCCTTATTGACGTTTGTCACGTCTCACACTACGCTGCACTTCTTTCTTCTTCGCACGGTATTGGGTTTCAAGCTCGGTTCTCTCTACTGCTGAGGCCGCTGCAATCCGAGCCTTGATTGCTGTACGCTCATCGATCCGTCTCCAGGTGTCTGTAGAAAGCCATGTGCGGTGGTGTTTCACACGACATACGTGCGTGCCCCAGTCGCAAAAGCATTTTTCACAGCACTCCAGTGGTCATCCATGTTCTCTATGCTGCTGATTGCTTCTGCTTCTAAGGCAAGATGGTCCCTGAACTGTTGGCGCACTTGGGGAACCTTGAGCCTGTCGATATTAAACCTGGTG
The DNA here is from genome assembly GCA_945910035.1 of Brachypalpus laphriformis. Classification (NCBI taxonomy): domain Eukaryota; kingdom Metazoa; phylum Arthropoda; class Insecta; order Diptera; family Syrphidae; genus Brachypalpus; species Brachypalpus laphriformis. Next base: position 90,055,651 of record OX246753.1, on the reverse strand, counting down.
ATGTTAAGTAGGTTTGAGCGGTTGCTGTTGACGGATGCAGTACGAAGGCGTAAATGAGCAACCATAAGATGGTGATCTCGTTCTTGTCCGACGTCAGCTCCACGTCTGTTTCGGACGTCCAGGAGACAATTTCTAAAGCGGCAACTGATCGCAATGTGGTCGATCTTGTTGGATGTTCGTTGCCTATCAGTAGAGACCCAACTGATCTTATGGCAGGTGTTATGCTTAAACAGCGTACCTCCGATGACTAGGCGGTTGGTATTGCAGAAGTCCACAAATCGCTCACCATTGTCATTACGGTCTCCCACGCCGTGAACTCCCATCACGTGCTTAAGCATGGTGTTGTCGCTACCCACCTTGGCATTGAGATCTCCCATTACCATTACGATGTCCCCATTAGGCGTTTGGTTGTAGGCGGCGCCTAAGTGGCTATAAAAATTGTCCTTTTTATCCTCAGTCGCGTCTAGAGTCGGATCATAACACTGTATGATGGTAATTTTTCTTACTCTACTCTGGAATCTAGCCGTCAATATCCGGTCACTATGGGGTTTCCAGGATATAAGGCTGCTACGTGCTGCTGGAGTTAGCATGAGTCCTACGCCAGAACTCCGTGCACTTCCAGCTGGTTTACCAGAGTAGAGCATCACAGTGCTTTTTGTTGGGGAGGTGTATTCCCCAGCATCGTACCATTTTATCTCGCTCAGCCCAATTGGAGGAATCTGGCGTTATAAGGCCCTTCCTTGAGTGAGTCCAGGAGGGTCTTAACGTTCCAGAATCCGATCGTTGTCCGTGTTCGATAGCCAAAGGTCGTCAACAAATTATCAGTCCTTATCCGAGGCGATACTTTCCGTTTCGGAGCAATAGTTTGTTTTACGGCTCGCTGGGCCACAGACCAACCGACACTTATCCTGTTTTTTGGCGCAGGAAGCTCGCCATTCGTCCTCTTCTGTTAGCAATTTCCGAAGAAATTCCCAGATGGCACCACGAGGAGGTGGGAGTAGGGCTTACTAACAGAGCTGCTAGGTTTTCGGCTGCAGTGGCTCCTTCTCGTTACTTAGCGGACCAACACCTATCGGGAGATGCTGCCCCTACGAGGCCTTTGTTAGTCGTTTGCCATCCAATTTTTTAGAGCTGTGGTTTGGAACATTGGGTTGATATTCTTGGGTGGCTTTGGTGGTACCGCTTCTCATTGGGGCTCCAACATGCACATATATTAGGTTGTACCTCATGAAATGTCCGATTTTCGCTCGGTCCGAAATAAGAAGCTCTCGAGTGAACATCTGTGCCAGAACGTGCAATTTTCTTTTTTTTATAATCGACATCTTTCTCTAATAGGAAAGGTAAAGAATCTCGATAAGTGGGTACCCCATGAACTGAACGAGTCCCAAAAACTACGGCGCCTAGAAATCTGCTCATCGCTTAAATTAAGAATCCAAACTGAACCCGGATAATCACTTGTGTTGAAAAGTGTATTCTGTATGACAACCGTAAAAGACCTGTGGCCTTATTTTGTACTGTTTTCGGATTCGGATTTCCATTCAGAAATGTAATCCGATTCTAAAATGAATTGGTATTTTGTATGGTTATCGGATTGGGTGTAAGTGCTTCCAACTCGAAATCAAAAATTTTCGAAAGTTAGATTGTCAAAACATCTAACAAGCGTCACTTAAATTACTTGGAAATTGAGTTTGTACACATTTGCTATAGAAACGCAATACAAAATAAGGCCCCTGGGCAGTGGTTGGATGCAGACGAAACACCAAAATACACCCCCAAGCCCGATGTTCACCCAAAAGAGGTTATGGTGACAATCTGGTGGACATCGAAAGGACCAATCCACTATTCATTTCTTCAACCAGGAGAAACGATAAATGCTATTTATATTAAACATGTTGTACCACCTAATAGATTATCTTAGGTAATGATCAGAAAAGGTCCACAGTGATACAGCGGGATCCAGCACTAATCGAGGTTACTCGACGACTAACTGAGCCAACTGGGGACTTTTATAGAAAGAAGTATGCTTCTGACGTAAGTGTCCGCGAGATCATCGAGGAGAGGAAAACTCCCAGATGGAATAATCGAGATGGGCGCCGTGGCGTAAGTGGTTAGTGTGTCGGATCACTACGCATGAGGTTCCAAGTTCGAATCCCAGAAAATACCAAACAGTTTTTTCACGGTCCCACCTCTCGCGAGCGTCTGACAAACATCCGAGAGTATTGTTGTCACGAAAAAGCTTCTCAAATCACCGTTCGGATTCGGCATTAAACTGTAGGTCCCTTCCATTCGTGTGAAAAATATAACGCACACAACATGAGTGGTTGCGAGAAGCTAGGCCCTGGCACTTTAAAGAGCTGTTGCGTCAAATATTTGTATTTGTATTTGGAATAATCGAGAAGTGATTGTGCACGGTTGCAAATGCAAGCATCCTTTATGTGGGCTACTACGAGGGATCTCAGCACTGCCCCAATTGAGAGCAGATACTACAATATTACTGTTGTGGATGTGTTGTACATAAACTTGCCTTAGGGCCTTAGGGAATGAAATGAATGGTGTCTACAGCCTCTGCAAGCTTGCTGCCTACTTTCGATCCCCAGTCGCCCTAAGCGTTGGTTTAAAAGATGTGATCACCGCATTACTCTGGTTTCGGGGAATATCAAGATGTGCAAATAAGTAGTTATGTATTTGTTTATCGCTTATATCATATTTTGAGTTTACTTCGTGGTTTCACTTTACTATTTTATTCAAAAATAATGTAACTATCCCCCTAGTTTTGTTTCTATGTATGTTCCTTGGAATCTTATATTTGTTAGTAAAGCACCTTGGACGCACTTCACCTTGAGCACTCTGTTTTTTTCATTTCTAATGGATTCACTGTTCTGGTAGTTTAGTTTAATATGAGTTACTGACCCCAGTCAGTTAATAAGAGGCTCATATAAAGGTGAATAAGGAGAAGGGGGAAAAAAAAAACACTCATTCCTCATTTTCATCATCCACAGTCGTGTTATGTCTATAACATTCTTTCAACGAAAGAAAAAAATACATTAAGTTCGATAGACTAGTGCCTACGAATCTACGAATAATGACTATATAGCCAACATGTACGTCACACCACTACACCGAAACCCTTTAGACCCTGGAAAGGATAACTCTCCATCACAATTAACATGCCTACAGAGCAGGAATATTTACCGAAACCACTCTCTACTATCTGACAAGTTAGGTTCAGGATGCGAAAGAGAGCAAATGGACGGCAGTATGTGCCTTTTTGGACATCGAAAGCACCTTCGACAATACCTCTAATAAAGCTATTAGGAAGGGTCTCGATTTGAAAGAAGTAAGCCACGCCACAAGTTATTGATAGAACATACTGCTGAAACAGAGGTGGGACAAGAAACCATCACATTAGAGGCTGTTCAAAAGGAGTAGTACTACCGCCTTTAATGTGGAGCCTAGTAGCAGATGACCTACTGCTAAAATGTACGGATGCTGGCATAAACTGCCAAGGATACACCGACGATTTAAAGAAACGTTCTTCGTGTCACACAGAAGTGGTTTGAAACGGTAGGGCCTAGGGTGAACGAACCGTGCTCAGGGGTTAATAGTATGGCCTATCTCGGATCTCTCTGGATCAGCATGTATCTACATATAGTCTTCTAGTGCCTCCTTCTGATCCTGTCGAGGTTTGGGAATTCACATAAAAAGTGGATCATATTTTTTCGCCCAAATAAGAACTACCAAACTACAGTTCCAGAGAAAAAATAACTTTCGACATTTAGTATTGACTTGGGTGTCGGAGGAACGAAAACCAAGCTACGACTGTTGCACTAGAAAACCACCAACATTATGACAAAAAGTTTTAATCATTTGTTAATCAGTGTTTAAGAAATATTTTAAGGGCTAATATACCTTTCCCGTATGTCTAACGAAGATCATTATCAGAGGGCGTATCAGAAATAAATAGTTGGGACTAACGAAAGTTCGCTTAGTTGATTGAATAATAAAAGACAAAAATAATTTTAGCTTTAGATATTTAATCTTCATCTTTTTTTTAATTTCTCCACATAATACCCATTTATTTCAATTCATTTCTTCAGCCGATAGATCCATCTTTCAAAACAGCTTTGAAAATCCTCTTTTCGGAGCTTTTCGATTTCGACATTGACTGCATTAACAATCTGCTCATTAGATGTGAAGATTTTTCCCCTCAAATCTTTTTTTATTTTCGGAAACAGCCAAAAGTCACACGGCGATAGATCCGAAGAATAAGGTGCTGGGCGAATTTCATTGATGCCCGAGAGCGCAAGAAAGTTGTTGGTTTTTTCAGCAGTGTGCGCAGGCGCATTGTCGTGGTGCAAAAAGTAGCGGCGCAGCTCCTCTTTTTGTCGGTGTCCTAGTAAATTTTGGAAAACTTGTGATAAGCAAGTTTCAGTACACAGTACAATTAGCAGTGACTGTCTGACCAGTTTAAAGCGCGATGACGGCCACCACTTTCGCCCTGGTGAAGTACATCGACATCATAACTTTTGTCGCTGACTTTTGTTGTTTGACCTTTACTGGAGGATTTGCACCTTCTGGGCTCCATACCATGGACTGCTGTTTGGTTTCCGGGTCGTACTTGTAAAACCAAAATTCATCACCTGAACGATCTTATTGAAGCAGCTTGACTTTCCATTTTCAAACTTATCCAGGAAATATTGAGCAAAACGAACACAAGCCTCTTTTTGCTACCATTCAACATTTTTGGAACCCATCGAGCTGACTTCATAGAATATTTCAGGTGATAATTTAAAATTCGTGACACAGCCATGGCATACAAGCCCAGTTCATCCGCTAACAACTCCCGTGTCATCCCGGCATCTTCGTCAATTTTAGCCTTCACCAGTGCCACATTTGTATCGTCGGTTAAGGATTTGAGCCGACCTTCACGAGATTCGTACTCCACAGAAAAATGTCCAGTCTGGCATCTTCGAAACCACTTCGAAATAGTAACAAGAGATGGTGCATTTATTCCGTATGCATTTTGGCATTTATGCAGACTTTTGACTGGCGTAAGGTGACGTGGAAATCCGAAGAGAATGGCAAACCGATTTTCTTCAACCGAGTTTACGTCACTAATTTTTCTCTTTCTCGTCTCCATATTTACCTATTGTTCTGAAATTTATAATATTGTTAGATTATAAGCTACAAAAATGTATCTTGTTTTTTTTTTTTTTTTTTTAAAAACTACTAAATTGACACCAACTAAGCGAACTTTTGTTGCATTGGATTTGCTTGCAATATTTTAAATTTTGTTTAACCCTACACTGCGCAGTGTAGCAGATCTGATACAACAAAATTCAAACGTCGCCATTACACTGTGGAATCAAAATTTTCCTCTGTTGCACTTTGTAGATGATCTGCTACATTCATTTTGTAAATCCATAAGTATGTTTGATTAACGTAAACTAACGGTAAACTTTGACATTTGGCTTATTCGACTTTGTAAGAGCTGACTTCGGGTATTGCAATTATAAGCGGGTACAAAACGTTGATTTTTTTAATTATTTTTTTAGTATTTGCAGGAACAAATTATATAAGAAAATATTTTTTTTAGTCAAAAATAGAAAATCGCGTAGTTAACTACCAAATTTAATGAAACATTAGAACTCAGAAGACTTAGTTGACCAACAAACACAAGAGTTGAGGAATAATCTATTTCAGGTTCATTGGGGCCTTAAGACTCATATGCGAAAACAGGATCTAACTAAGCACCTAAGGAAGTACATTTACTAGAAAGGAACATTAATTATATCTGCGGTAATCTACTTAAGGATGCGCAAAGATTCTATGTTATAAAGAATGCGATTAGGTTAGTATACTTCATTGAATGCTTTTAGGGGTTTCGATGGACATAATGCGATTGTTTCATAGCCCCGTTGAAGCTAACAACTTTTTTTTGAAATGGAAAATCGCTTCGACATGAAACCATGCCTAAGTTTTCAATTATTCCAACCAGATTGCTGTGCAAACTCTATTGTGGGTGAAGCTTGTTTTTACTTGTGCCTCATACGCTCGACTTGGTAATTAAAACAACGTCGTACGTAAAACGTGCGCAATTTGTTACTCGTACATCTACTTTTAGATTTGCTAGAAAATTTGCATTTAATGCATACAAAAACCACAAAAAAAATTTATTTCCACTTAAAAAAAATACAGAAGAATGGAATGAATTTCAACCGCATTTAGGTAACTAGTTAAGCTACCAGACAAAACCACGACTAATTACATAACTATGTGTTAATTAATTATAATACTGTATGCACAACTTTTATTCACATGTTCTCACATCACCCATATAGTACCATCGTTAAATTTTAATTTTTTTTTGCGGCGCCAATTTTTTTTTTTTTTGATCAGCAAAAGTCCGACATACAAAATCCGAACAAAAAAGAGTGAGTAAATAAAATAAACTTTACTCAGCAACTTTACACGCCACGGTTGGATTGAACAACATTTTTTTTTATTAAATTTTCCTCATATTAGTCACTGACCGACATTCCGTCTAGCCAACAGTGTTACAGACCACATACATACGTGTAGGTATTGCAGCCGTATCTGTAGCCACTATTGTTTCGTTTCAGACTTCGTCAGTCGATGGTCATTAAGTTTCTCGCACACTGACCTACATGATGATTGACCGCAGTGAACTTTCTAAACAATGACATTTCCACATTTTACTCGGAACAATTAACAAATCGTTGGACCATTTCGTATAAAGTTTGTAAACTTCTTACAAACTCTTTCTATATGCAAGTTACACTTCGCCCTTATGTGCAATTCTAATTGCATAACTGTGTATCCCGCCTTACAAGTATATTGCAACAAAAAGGAAAAAAGTGGTTCTCTTGTCAGTTTTACTGACAGTTTCCAGTTTCCCCATATATGGGTTGAATTAGTCTGCAAATTGCATCTAGATATACACACACGCCAACTAACACCGAATACAATGTGAGCTCAGACGCCGTAGCCGTAGGAAGGTATTCCAGTTAATTTTAGTGTGTCAGGTGTCTGACTCTTCCCACTGTCAGACCCCGATGAATCAAATTTCAACAGCTTTCGTTATCTTTTAGCCTTGCAAAAAAAAATACTACCAGCTTAGAAATATAAACAAAGCAAAAGTATAAGAAAGATAGTTTATCTGTTTTGATTTCGCTTTTTTTTTGGTATGAGAAAGCGCACAGAGCACACAGATAAAAAAAGGTAAACTAGCCAACACACTTTACATTGCAGTGGAGTCGGGTATCCGAAATTTGCTCTGGCATTCCAATAGCTGGATATTACGTACAGACCCAAGTCAAATGCTGCAGTGCACACTGGAACATTGTTTGTGTCTGATTTCAGGTCACTGAATTTGTTACTTAACCGGCCGTTCACAAAATCACGCTTGGTATGTTGTGCCGTTCAACAGATACCTTGTAGTTAGGTTTGGTGGTGAATTTTGTTGCTCTCTGGACACAAGAATGCATCAAATGGCGAAAAAGTTGTTACACTACGTGCCTTTTCTAGATTGCCATGGAAATATAATCTTATGCACATGGTTGTTGTGCAGGGACATGTATTAAATTTTTTATTTTTATTTTGCAAAACTTGAATATCCCATAAGACTTTTAGACGCTGGCCAAGATTTGTGGAGATAGAAGTAGGTACTCGTAGCAATAAAGTATGGAATGTGTGGATTAGTGTTTTTACGATTTGCTTAACACGTCTAGACTAGAGGTGTGAAACCCACATTTATCTGAAAGTATTGATTTTATATAAAGTTGGGCTGTCGGTACGTACTTTACGGGTTGAAATACTGTGGAATGTGGGGAATTATTGGTGGCAGATGCATGCTTATTTCTTCTATAAACAGGATATTTCTGTAGGTAGAGTATACATACAGACGTATTTGGCGCAACAGCCCATGCAGGGGGCCTAGGCCTAGCTTCTCGCAACCATTTCTGTTATTATATTTGTTATATTTTTTGCACGAATGGAAGTAACCTACAGTTTTGTGCCGTATCCGAAGGCCAATCTTTATTTTCTTTTTGAGAAACTTTCTCATAAGAACAATACCCTCGGATGTTTGTCAGACGTTCGCGAGACGTGGGACCATGAAAAAACGTTTGGTGTTTTCTGGGACTCACCCATTGACCCTAGCGCGCAGTGGTCCGACACATTAACCACGCTCCAATAAAAGCAATCCGAATTTTTTTTTTTCGATTTCACTCTTATCGTCGCTGTTCAGCCCCCTTTCGTTAAAAGTTGATGATACGTAGCCTATTTTCCTCCGAATACAAAGCCTGATATGTCAGTAAAAGTTCATCGCTGTCGGATGAGTAATGTTTGAGTTAAGAACGTACAAACAAACACAATAAATTTTAACCTTTATTTACCTACTTAGATGGCGCTACAGTCCGGGGTGGACCTGTGCCTCAACCAACAAACTTCTCCAGCCAGCACGGTTACGAGCCAGCTGCCTCTAGTTGCACACGCCAAGTTGGTTGAGGTCCCTCTCCGCGTGTTTGCGCCACCTACCGCGAGGTCGTCCTCTACTGCGCCGTCCATCCGGGGTGGATTCGAAGACTTTCTTAGCGGAAACGTTGGGCTCCATCCGCTCTACATGACCCAGCCATCTTAGTCGCTGTGTGTGAACTCTTCTGGCTAAGTCGATGCCTTTGTATAGGCCGTATAATTCGGCATTGTACCTTCTCCTCCACTCACCGTCTAAGCAGACGGGACCAAAGATCGCTCGAAGAACTTTTCTTTCGAAATAACCAAGGGCATCCTTATCCGGTTTTGTCAGAGCCCATGCCTCTGCGCCATACAGCAGGACTGGGATGATTAGTGTCTTATAAAGAGCTACCTTAGTAGTTCGAGATAGGGCTTTGCTACTCAATTGCCTTCTTAGCTCATAGAAACAATGATTGGCAAGAGTAATTCTTCGTGTGATCTCCCTACTGATGTCATTTGCGGAGCTCACCATAGAGCCTAGGTAGACAAAATTCTTTACAACCTCAAAATTATATCTGTCTATTATGGGGTTCTGTCCAAGACGCCGATGTTGGGAGTTCTTTTTTGTAGACAGCATATATTTTGTTTTGCTTTCATTGACCGCTAAACCCATCTTTGCTGCCTCTATCTCAATACTCGCAAATTCCCCATTGAGCGGCCGTCCATCGGAAGAGCTCAGGCTCGCCGATTATGTCAATGCCAACGGCATAAGCGAGTAGTTGTACAGACTTGTAAAAGATTGTACCTCCGGTGTTGACTTTTGAGTTTCGTACAATTCTCTCAATACTATGTTAAAGAGATCGCATGATAGGGCGTCAACTTGTCTATGACCTTTCCTGACATCGAACGGTTCGGTGATGTTCTTTCCGACTTCGATGGAGCAGCGAGAGTTCTCCATCGTCATTCTGCACAAACGGACGAGCTTGGCAAGGATGCCAAGACTAGACATGGCTCTGTATAACTCGTCCCTATACACGCTATCATAGGCAACTTTGAAATCGATGGAGAGGTGGTGCGTATCGATTTTATATTCATGGGTCTTTTCCAAGATCTGCCGTAGTGTGAATATTTGGTCAATGGTGGACTTTCCCGGCCTGAACCCGCACTGATAAGGACCTATCAGGTTGTTGACGATCGGTTTTAGTCGTTCACATAGTACGGCAGACATGATCTTATACGCGATGTTGAGGAGACTTATACCTCTGTAGTTGGCGCAGTTCAGAGGGTCTCCTTTCTTCAGGATCGGCCAAACGATGCTGAGGTTCCATTCATCGGGCATACTTTCGTCCGACCAGATTTTACAGATGAGCTGGTGCATGCTCCTTACCAACTCATCTCCTCCTGCCTTGAAAAGTTCAGCGGCAAGGCTTTAAGTTTAGATATCGCTATCCTCACTTCATTCTGATCGGGTTGACGAGAATCTTTACTGTCATCGTCACTGTTGAATGGCTCATTCTGCCTGACAGCGAAATATTGGTCATCATCGCCTTTTAACAATCTGCAGAGGTGTTCCTTGCATATCCTCAGCACCGACTACGATTCTACTACTATATTGTCATTTTCGTCCCTGCAGGCTTTTGTTCTGGCTTTGAAACCCTGGCATGTTCTTTTTACCTTTTGGTAAAGTTTTCGAACATCATTCCTGCAATAAAGTCTCAATTTCCTCGATCGAGCGCTTCTCATTCTCCTTTTTCTTCTTTCTGAGAAGTCGATGTTCGCGAGTAGCTCTAGTCCTTCTATGCAGCGCCGCTTTGTACGCCGCTTGTTTTGCTGCATGTGCTTACCGGCATTCCTCATCAAACCAGGGGTTTCGTTGTGATAGCCGAGAGAAACCAAGTACATCAGAGGCGGCATCTCTGATGGCTTTTTGGCAACGCTGCCACTGGTCTTCCGCATTTGCTGCTGGCGGCATAGGACTTAGATTAAGATTAGAAGCAACTCGATCGACAAAGGCTTTGGCGGTCTCTTGCGATTGTAGCCGCCCGATGTCAAATTTCCTCATAGTATTTCGTTGATTTCACTCCGTTCTGGATATCCCCATCCGTACCTTGGCTACAATTAGGTAGTGATCCGAGTCCACGTTGGTTCCTCGGAAAGTCCGAACACCCAGAATACTGGAAGAGTGCCTTGCGTCGATCGCAATGTTATCGATTTGGTTGACAGTTTTTCTATCAAAGGAGAGCCATGTTCCCTTGTGAATATCGAGACGTGGGAACCGCGTACTAGCTACGACAAAGTTTCGCCTGAGTCCGTTGTCGGATGTGATGTCGTACAGGCTGTACTTTCTGACCACGCTACTAAAGACGTCCTCTCTTCCTAGCTTTACGTTAAAATCACCTAGGATAATTTTAACGTCGTGACTAGGGCATTGCTCATATGTCTTGTCGAAGAGCTGGTAGAAGTCATCCTTTGTCGCGTCGTCCATTTTCTCGTGAGGGGCGTGAGCGCATATTAGGCTAATGTTGACAAATTTAGCCTTGATACGGATAGTCATAAGGCGCTCATTCACGTGCCGGAAACTCAAGACTTCTTCCTTAAGTCTGCCTCCAATGAAAAATCCGCACCCGAATAGACGCTGTCCTTGTTGCCTGTAGCAATCGCCGTAGAAGATGTCGCAGTTTTCCATCTTCCTTTTGCCCGGCACATCCCATCGCACTTCTTGGATGGCGGTAATGTCTGCTTTGAAACACTCTAGGGCCTTCACAAGTTGTTCGGCTGCACGTGGTTTGTAGAGGGACCTAACATTCCACGTGCAGACACGAAGATCGTTGTCCTTTTTGCGTTTGCTTGGGTCGTCAACAGTAAAATCATCCGTATCCGAGGCTGTTGATTGCTTCGTAACCGAAGGTTTTTTTACGTGGTAGGGAAGTTAACCCGACGGTATAACCCCCAACCTGGAGGACCAGATCATTTTTTTTTAACCCTTGGACAAAAGGCCGGATACACCGATGTCAGTAACACACTTCGGGGATGTGAGCGCTGCCGTTGGCCCATTAAGGGTTCATCCGCCACCATCTCATTTTCAGTACCCTGACGCAGTATTGAAAATCCTTACAGACCTCAGTGGCTCAAGTAAGGTATCCGCTGGCGTGTAGACGTCCCCGTTTATTCCATCGGGAGAATTCATCCCCCGCACGTCCTGCTTCTGAGGAGCTCTTGCTAGACTTCTGAGACGCATATTTCAGCCAATCAGGTCAACAAGAGGTGCCTCGTCCGGTTAGACATATGCGTGCTGAAGTTCACCCAGATGTGCTTACGCAGGTCTGAGTGTTCAGCTACACATATATCGTTAGTTCGCTATCAGATAGCTATCCAGCGGGCACAGCGAGGAGGTGATGATGCGATTTTGCCACGCCCTAGGTAGAGTATGGGAAGCATAAAATGACCGAACTGATTCGATTTTATTTATTTACTAGCGAAAAAAAAGAATGTTTTGCAAGTTACATGTTATGAATGAACATACTTATATGCTTCCGTGGTCGTTTTTTAGATATTCTTTATTGCCAACAATTCTTCCAAACATTATTTTGATATGCCTTTAACGGTAAGCAATGAAAGCGATCCGAACTTAATTTTTTCTTCGATTTCACTCTTATCGTCGCTGTTCAGCTCCCTTTCGATAAAAGTTGATGATACATAGCCTATGTTCCTCCGAATACAACGCCTGATATGTCAATAGAAGTTCATCGCAATCGGATGAGTAATGTTTGAGTCAAGACGTTATAAACAAACACAAGAAATTTTAATGTTTATAATAGTAATATAATAGAAGATAATAGATTGAAAATCATGAACATTGCTCTTAGGAAGGGCGACCATGGGCTTGGCCAATCGCGCGCTGGAATTAATGCCTAATCTCAGGAATAACTGGAAGGTTAGGTACATATCAATATATGCTTTACTTGTTAGAAAACCTCAAAGGGAGAAGTCCAATGGTGTTAAAATGCACCGCACATCCCGGAAGTCAGTTGATGTCATCAAAACGTCAAGAAATAACACGATCAGGACGCATAACTCTCTTGTTAAGTATGTTATAGTGTAGTGCGGCTAGTGTTGTCCAAATTCCGTCCACCCCATTCATGCATAAATAAAAGTTCAGTCATCTCAATATATCGAACGCCATCCACCGAATTTCTGCTGTTATCAGTACCTACTTGCACAACAACACTGTGGGCTAAACATTACGTTCATTATTTTTTTTCGACTGTAATTATGGAAGTGGTTCCATTGCATGGCCTGGAGGGCTGTTTTTTCATAATAGCTATTGCTAATCTGATTATACTGCTTCTTCAGATTTTAGATCATATTTTGAGCGCAGCTGCTGAGACCTTAAGGAAGAGAATTTTGGTTTTGACGGAGTTCATCAAGCCCTAAACCTATGCGAAAGGTAGCAAACATCATCGACGTAGTTGAGGTATTTGAGATATGTTATAAGGGTTGTAAAACAGGATTCCATCGGTTTGTGTCAGTAAAGCGCTCTATACATTCTCAAAAATGCCTCTCCTGTGTAAAACTTACCATACCAACTCCCTTTACACTACTCGTACCAAACACCGTCTGCAGATGTACACTTGATCCAGAATGGAATGGAAGGTTATCTTTTTGTGTAAGAGTTTCAGGGAAGTACTTTGTGTGAAGACCATGTGTTTTTGGCGAAGCTTTAGAGAGCTCACGCGCACGTCGTTTTTCATCTAATCTTGTCCTTGGTGAGAGGTCCACAAATTGACTTAACACGGCTGATGCTTACCAGAAAGCCATAGCGATACAGTGGAAGTCGCTTATAACGACGATGAAGGGACCGATCAAATGTGGTCGTTATAACCGGCGGTCGTTATATTCGACTGCACTCCACAAGTACATATAATATAAATAAACCAACCAAATGAAAGGAAAGTCGTCGTTATAAGCGACTTCCACTGTACATTCAAACTCTTTATTGGATGTTGGAAGGTATGACAATTGACCAGCTCTTACTGACAGGGTATTCCCTATCCAATCATCTCTACGCTACCGAGGCATTGTGACTTCCAAAACACTAAATACTTGTCTACATGAACTGAACTGCCAGTACTTTCTGTTTGTAGTTGCGTGTTATTGAAAACAACTGGCGATTATCTTCAACCCTCTTTAGAACAGAAGTATCATAACAGTGAACTAATCGTGTGTAAACACACCATACGTATATAGAAGACTTTTATTTGAGCAGATGGCGTGCAAGGCTACTTCATTAGAGTCACGCTCCTTCCGGGTGTAGTGACACAATTAATTAGCGTTGTCTTTTCACTCAAAGACAATAATCATACCACGATAGAAAACAAAAGAATGGTTTGAGGTTATGCTATTATGAAAAAGACTTACAACCTCACTTTAAGTCACATGTCCATAGTAGCTGACAACAAATTGAAAAACTTAGAACTGCAGTACGGGAAATAAACTGCCTACTTACCTACTACCCAACCCAGCCACTCTCAACCGGTCGTTTCTCGAAGTTTATTGTGAAATTTGATTGAAACTACATGTTAAGAATGTCATATTTGATTTGCTTAGAACACAGTACAAACTGTAAAACCTATTCACACTGCTTACCGCCATTAATATTCACATGTGTAAGACCCCCGTTAACGGTGACCATTACGTAAGTCCCCACATACAAAATGCAACGCATTCCAATTATGACATACGAGACTATCCACTTCTTTGTAAAATATTAGCCTCCATGAAATTGAACTCCAAAAAGGGGACAAATCCTAACACAGAAAGGGCTCCCGCACAAGAAAGCTGTCATTATCGCCTTTAGCACTACTATGGCACCTAAATCGGGTTCGTCCTCCTCCTCGTTGTTTCCTGTGCAGCACCACACTGAAACATAGCATTAAATGTCATATGGCGCGGAATTCATTACGACTAAACAGAAATGGTAATTATATTGCTCGGACCCTTTTACCCAGAACATGCAACATGCATTCAAAATGTCGTCGTCGTTGTCGCCGTTGTACCCCTCTGTCACACGGTGGATAAGAAATTAATGGCTATACACTGGAACAAAGATAAAATACCTTCAAGAACCAAACGACAAAGCTAAACGTATAAGGGCCTTGAACTACCTGCTCGATGGCATAGCGCATAGATACGTGATCGAACTTCTTAAAGCAACTAACTACACATACGTACCAACAAAGTCGAATATACAATTTTTAACGAACGTTTAACGTTCAATGAATTTGTCTGCAACGGAAAAGGATATGTGTCCAGCGCACCACCAACGTGTCTTCTCTGAAGGAGACATTTCGAATTGACGGTGACCAACCAGTACACAGCGCATAAAGAATGATTGTGAATTTGAATTTGAATAAATATTTTTAATCGATAGAACGTACCTACATAGTATGCATACGGTTCTGGCGGATGAGGGATCGTCTGTCAGAAATGAATCAATTTGCAGAATGCATACATTTTAGATTGGTAACGAGAATGATCAATTATTATTCAATGTGCATTTGGTGGACAATTTAATGGTATTTAATGAGTCGAGGAGGAAAAGAAACGCTCTTTTAGGTTTCAATACATGAAGCGATTCATAGATACCTATGGTATATAAGCATATTGGCTCGTTATAAATTCTGAACCCTTGCAGTACTTCAGGGCAGATTAATTTTATGACACAGCACTAAGGAAATGAGCTCAATAAAGTTGTATAATAAAAAAGATTTGTTAAAACTTCAGAGCCATTCAAGTAACATGAAAGGATCGGGGGCTCAAATGCTTAGTCTCCGCAATTTTATGGCTTGGCACACATGACCGGTCTTACAACAGGGCGGCTCATAAATTGGGTACCATCGTTTTACATATGACCGTGTCCCTAGTGTATTGGTAACGCCATCGATTGCCACGCTAATGGTTCATGGATTAAATCCTGACAACAGCGCGCATTTATTTATTTATTTCTCATGAAATACATAAAGAGTCAGTCCGATCAATTGCGAAAGCTTGTGGCAACATTATTGCGAAGGCATAACACTGGCAGTAGGTAGGTCATATGGCTGGGAAAATTGTTCGTTCTGTTGGTTGATTGATATGCCTATGACATCGGTAATCTGGAAAAAATACTGTGAATCAGGAGCAAAGACAAAAATAACAAAAAATCTCTCCAGTTATCTGGACGCCACCCCCCGAGATTTTCTGAAACATAAACAACTAAATTTCAAACCACTACATCAAATCTTTCTCTTTCTATCTACCTATCCTTTCCATCGCCCACACTATGTAAACACATTTAACGGGTATTCATAACCCCTTAAGTACACGCAAATTACAAAAAAAAGGCTTTAACCACAGGTTAATGAATCTTAGAAACTTGAAGCCAATAGTGGTTGGTTTAGAATTAAATTATTAATTTGATCTAGCATCGTGTGCTTTAATTCGTGAGGTCAAAAATTATGTTTTCTACAGAGACATCCGCAGAGGGAGCTCTAATTTCGAAATGATTAAGAAATTTTGGACTATAGCATCTGATTAATAAAATGTGGTGATTTTAAAGAAAAATCTTTGCCCAGAAACTCAGAGTTTTTACCATTTGTAGTTGCAGTATAATCTGAGGCTTTTAATGGAGATATCTGCAAGCTTTTCTTTATTAGAATTTTGACAATGTTCCAGAAGGGTTTGGAGCTTCTTTTCCCATTGGACTCATTGTTTCTAATTTTGGAAATTAAAGATGCGATCAATCGATCAGGAATATAATTTTCATTAGGAGGAGTTACCTTGTGCAATACCACCCATATGGATGATCACATCAATGTCAGAATCAAATCAGATGACAATTGTATTGACTAGGACATCAAAAATTTGACGTGGTGTCGTGTATGAATAGGGAAAAAATAAAGAGTGCTGCCATCCGCGTAGATGTTGATCGAATTGCGAATAGCAGATAGAAAGTTGTGGATATAAATAGGAAAATAGCGTTCGAAGGTTAGTGCCTGGGACACATCAGTATTAGCTGGGAATAGGGTAGAAGTATATCCATCTAATATAGGTGATCGACAATCCTCCATGGTCATGATGATATAGACGGCCGTTAAAAATATGATTTCTTTCAATATTCAGTGGGATTCCTATAACTCGATTTTTTATTTTTTATTTGTGACACTACAAGCAGTTTGTGTATATTATAATATAAATTTATAAAATAAAAGAAACTAGATGATGACCTGACCATTAGAGTCATTAGTTGATCGGTTCCGCTAAGAAATCGTGCAGCATTATGCGTTGAAGAGTGTCTCGTTCTGGTTAAGATGCGTGAATACCTCTTGCTTTACGTGCATGAGCTCATGCATACTTCTTTACTTCACTGGTCAAAGTTTCTACTCTCAAGTCGTAATAGAGATCACTATTCCGGATATGCCATACAGTGCTAAACTGTTTTGGAGCCGTTGAATGATTTTGAACGGTTTTATTCTTAGCCCACACCATAGCTATATGCCATAAGTCTATACTGGTTTTATAATTTGTTTATAGAGTTTTATGTATTAATAATACTGGCGGGAAACGCGGGAAAACTCCGCTACCTTCTGTGACCGAAAATTGCCACCTAAGTAGAAAGGAAGTGTCTACACCCCAGTTGTGCGTCCAGCGCTCACATCTGGTTCATAATGTTGGACGATGTACAAAAAGTATGAGAGTAAATTAACTGCAGCTGAAATGAAGATGCTTCACATGACAGCAGAAGTGACAAAGCTTGATCGAATAAGAAGTTCGAAGATCCGTGGAAGCCTTCACGTAAAGGAAACTATCTTATGAAAAACAGAGCGCAACCGACTCAGCTGCTATTGCCACATTCAAAGAAGAGATCATTTGATTTATCCCTCTGATCGCACCCATTTTGGGGAGCATATGCACTGACAATATTCCACACCTCTCCTTATATTACTAGTTTGAGAGACATCAAACGGTCGCTGGACTTCGAAATGCTCAAGACGTTACCAAGTAGCTCCTCCGATGATACCGATTCCGTTCCTATCCTTTTCCGATCCGTAGTAGAACATCTTGTAATCTTTTCATCTTTTGTCCTAACGTCGAAGAAACGCGCCCGATTTCCGGTGTTTTTCCATTTGTCTCTTGGACACACAAGATATCCCACCCGCCTTCTATTCATCATTTCTTCCAGCTCGTAACTTCGACCGGTCATGCTTCCAACGTTCTAACTCGCGACCCTCAAATTTGGTCGAAACTGTTTCATTATTTTGCTAGGCGCCGGAATCCGTATAGCTCTGACCCGAACATTTCTGCTCGGTCCAGGATCAGTACCATGCACAGCAGTGGTAGTGCCTGGCGGGGTAGTGCCTTTCCTTTTAGCAAGTATTACCATAATGATACAGTTTTGCAATATTATCATATCGCGATGGTGTTTGTTGTTTGACACGTGCATGCTCCTGTTTTATTATTGTTTGTTTGATCTTTCTTCTATGACACCGGTGATCTCCAGTCGTGTCAACCCACGGACTCGCATGCACACTTGTGGGAGAGTTTTTAAGGTAGTGTATTTGTCGCTGGGCTCACTTGGGTGTTTTATTGCCTAGATCTGATTTGTCCCCTTAGTCGCCTTTTACGACAAGTGCTAGTTGTTGAGGGGCGCTGCAGTGATATTCTTAACCCGTCCCTGCACGGGAGATCATTTGAACACTGTTAAAAAGGAAATATCAATAAACGTTTCAAAGACATCGCGAGGCAGGAGCGGCAGACCTACAAACACCTGGATCACACAAATGCGACGACATTGGCATTTCATTGGCCTCAGTAAGCGAGTGATCCAAAACCGGCAGGCTTGCCGATATTTTCTGAGGTCAAATAGGCGAACCCCACAGGCAGATCAGTAGAAATGCGGTGAAGTGGGAGGGTTATGATCCCTTGTTTTCGGATCATAGCCTCGCCGAACTAGGAAGAAGAAGAAGCTCTTTCCAACGGAGTTTTGCATCTAATGTCATATCTAGGTATTTTGTGGTGTTTGTGTATGGTATTTGCTGGTCCAATTTTCGATGGTAGATTGAAGCTTTTGCGCAAATCCTTCTGTTGTCTTACCAAAAGTTAGTACAGCGGTATTATCAGCATAGTAGCTATTCGTATAACAATATTTTGTGGGGTAGGTAAATCACTGGATGAGGTAAAGTTCTGGGCCCAGGATATTGCGCTGCGGAACTCCTGGTTTTATTTCATAAAGTTCGAAGTATGCGTCCTCTTGCTTTACCGGAAAAAACGATTTGTTATACATATACGATTGTAGTATCTTGCAGCAATGAGTTGGAAAAAAAGTTTTCAGTTCACTCATGAGTTCAATCATGAAAAACTTGTGCTATGTGCTACATCCAGAAATATAGCAGAACATACTTTTTTTTGTCGTTAAACGACTTTTTTATGACATCTGTGTTTCTGTGCACTTGCTCTATTGCTGAGTGGCGTTCTCTAAAACCGATCTGGTGGCTTAGTACTAATTTCTTCTTTGATATCAGTTTAAGGCATTTAAGAAGCAAACTTTCAAACTGGAAGTAGGTATATTGGTCTATAAGACGCTACTTCATGTGGTGATTTACCTGGTTTTGGAATTTGGGCTGTCTGTCACGCAAATTGTGACCAAATATTAGTGATGAACTCTCATGGGATAGATCTAAAGGTAGCTCTCATTTGATTTACAAAATGCACAGCTATACGTCTGATCATTTTAACTGTCTGAATTTGTACCTGTTTTTCCGGACTCGCGTATATTTAAACTCTTTTTCGCAAAAGAATATGACATTGTGAAATCTATCAAAAATCTATCATTTGAATGAAATCTATCAAAATTGTACTACGTCATTGTGCTTAGTCTTAACTTATCCAGTTAATTGTGGTAGAACTTCATTTAAAGGAGAAATCTGTGGAATTCGTTCATAGAGTTAAAATAATCACCAAGTCCACCTGCTCTTAATGGGTTCATTCCGGAAAAAAATACAGCAATCATAGAAATTTAATGCAAAGAGTACAATATTTAAATTTTTCTTTAAATAGCTGTTTGACATTTGAGGTCTTAAAGCAATAATTACCAGCTTATTGCAGAAAAACTGAAGACATTGAAGTCTCGAAAACAAAGGTCTTCGTCAAGTTTCTGTCGTCAGGCATGTTGCCTTCAAAGTATTTGTCTCTTAGCACCACCCAGCAGCACATGTAAGAGAAAATCATATCGCAACAAAAAATGTAAATCCTTCACGCCGAGTGTATATCCGGAAGTTACTCATAAACTGAATGCGGTCTCCATTGCAAGGCAATACCGTAACCCAGCAGCACTAAGGCAAGTGGATAACCACACGCCTGAATGTCTGTTTGTTATAATTAAAATGACAATATACAGTCGCTAAATGAAGTGAAGAGGTGCCTGCCAACAAGGGCTGTTGGGAGCAACTCCCCGTGCACACATTGCGAAGTGCGTTGCCTTGCTTTATGCAGAGAGTCCCCTGAGTTCGAGACTCATTCTCGTGACGACTGAAATTGCACATACATACATCAGCAGCACACCAGTCTCTGTCTCACACCATTTAACCATAGCCAGGTGCATGCAGTACTATCATTATCCATTTCCGGTCTTTACAGCATTCCAACGAGGTATTCTTGCATGATAACTCCTTTGGTCGTGCTGCAGCACACCTTCATCAAAGGTAAAGTGGTAGAAAAAAAAAAAAAAAACTGAAGAGAGAACCTGAAGTGGAAGACAAATGCGCATTTAAGCCTTATTTGTGGTGTATTCAGTCGAAGGAGTGTGCGTCCTTTCCCGCGCTTGTGTACACATGGGACTTTTGTTGTGCCGAGTGGAAGAAGATTCTATTCGTCGTGACTATGCTTTAATACTTATTCTCGTTCTATGAAATCTCAGAGTTGTTTCTCTAAATTGATTTAACTTTGTGCACCGCCGGTGTAAGTCCATCACATGAGGAGAATGCCCCGTTGCCCTGCTAAAGATGGACAACACAAAAAATCAGGAGAAGGAAAAGGCGATGGTATAGGAGCTCAAGGTAAAGTTTTGTTCAGAGGTTGGCCTCTGGTTTAATCGCCTTCTTCATCAGATATGGATAAGGCAAAAAGTCTTTAATTTTTTATTGTTCCTCTTTCGGCCATCGTTACTTCTCCCCTCATTACTTAGGCGAAGGAAAATTGAGAATAAGAACAGAGTGGTAAAATGCTAATTCGAAGTTGGAGTTGATGGGAAAGGAATTTTTTGAATTCACATTTGCTTGAGGGGAATATGCATAGAATCGAAATTTTCATGGAATGAAGAAGAAATTATGAGACTGCGCTGGTACTTATAGAGATAGGCAGAGTCACACAAGGTTTTGAACTGCAATAAAAGTCTATTGGCGATGTCTGGCTACTGCTAAGCATCAACGTCTGACCATAAAAATCGATCTTACACCTTACAAGGAGAAGTCTATTTAAATGCCCTTAATGAAAGTTAACAGTGTTAAGCGCCTCCTTTAGGGCGCTAGGTACTAAGATTCCTCAAATCCTTATATAAGATCTTCCTATGTCGGCAAAGTTATGATCTGAAAACAAGGGATCATAACCCTCACACTTCATTGCATTTCTACCGATCCGCCTGTGGGGTTCGCCTAGATCCTTATATAAAATATTCATAATAAATTGCAATGACGCTATTTATGTCAATCTTTTTAGATTTTTTCACGACTTTAAAGGAACGTAAATAAAAGGTAAACATTTTTATTAAACATTATTAAACGGAACATTTTGTTTCCGTTAAAACGTTAAAAGGCGATCAGAGTCTGGTTTTTCAAACAGCAGCAATCCAAGATCCCTCTTCTGCTAACTTCTTCTGGACACTCACATAAGTCGTATGTATCTTTTTCTAACTATTTCTTCGGGGCATAGTCTGTATCTTTTAGAAGAGCCTGAAGTCCTCTGCGTGCCTTGAACTTTTCTTTTGGTAGTACCAGCCGAATTTTTGTATGTATTTGACTTCTCGATCAAGCCTTTCACCATTCCTCTGCCTTCTGTTCAATTCGTTTTGAATACTCGTACTAGCTAATGTTTTGGATTTCAGCTTTCTTCTGGGCTAGGCTGGTTTTCCAGTTCCATCATCATCAGTTCCATTTCCCCTAACCCTTTTTGTGAGAGATACTCAGTGTGTGAAGCAGAGTGTAGATCTCAGCTAAATACACTGAAGTCTTTGTCGTCAGACTCAAATGACTGGATGAAATTAGTTTTTCTGTTCGAGGACTGCCATCCATCATCCTAATCTAAAAGCAGTAATCATCTTGTTCCAAAAAGAGTTAACGATTGAAACTCCAGATTTTTCGTCCTAGAATTAATGAAAAAACCTTACTCTGGACACTACTGTTCGATTGCAGTGACATCCATGAATTTGCTTCCTCAAGTTTGTATATCGTCAGTGTCATTACCGCCTTTTTTCTCTTTGCTCCTCATTTCCTTTTAGACAAAGGTTGATCTGATGTATGTTTCTCTAGCTTTTCGGAAAGGGCCTTTGCATTGGGAACTGGTTGATTTGATTTGTCCTAAAATCTCGACGATTTTTTTCATTCTAAAACGTAGAACTCCGATTTTTGGAACTGGTACAACTGTTTTGATGAACCAGAATACCGTGAGTGAATGTTGGATTTGTTATTATAATTGATATGTCCCAATTGTTCCACATTGCTTGAAATATGCTGCCGAAACTATACCATATTTCTCTATGCCATCTTACGCTTTAAGTCTATAGTGCCGCGTTGAAATTAAGGTCAGATTATGAAGTCAGTTCTTACTTTTGTGAAGCGTTTATTCCTCTTCTAGTTTTAGTTTCCTATAAGTTCTTCAGCGCGTCTCAGCTTAACCCTTTTGCTCCCTTCATCCTTTCTCAGTAATTTTCGTAATATGTGTGGTCCTAACTCGGCAAATGATTCCAATCGAACGAACGGGGTTCCTGAGCCTTTCTTACTAGGTTATTGGTTGTTCTATTACATTCCACACTTAGTATTGTTTATTCTTAAGATATTGCTATATCAGTTTAGATTTGATGCGGATTCATTGCTCCAGAATTTTGTTTTATTTAGCTTCCAATTGAACTTTCCTGTAACAGTACAAAAGCTGCACCGACTTGGACAGGATTTATTTCTCTGTGAATAATCTTTTACCGTGATAAAACTGAACTCAGGATGTGTTTTTTTATTAAATGAGGATGTTTTACTTACTTAGGTGGCGCTACAGTTCGGGGTAAACCTGAACCTCAACCAACAAGCCTCTCCATTTAGCTCGGTTTTTATTTAATTCCCACCAGTAACTTGGAGTGCCCAAGTTGCGCGCCAACTACGGCGAGGAGACCTACTACTTCGTCGTTCCTCTGAGTGAGATTCGAGGGCCGGAGCGTTGGTGTCTATTCGCTCTACATGTCCTCGCTATTTCAAACGTCCTTTACGCACCTTTTTTGACTAGATTGATGTCCCCCGTGCGAAGAATTTTTTCCTCGAAGTGACCCAGGATATCTTCATCCGCCTTCAATAAAGTCCATGTTTCAGCACCGTAAAACAGGACTGGACTGATCAGGACCTTATACATAGTCTCCTTAGTTGTAGATAGGGCTTCACAGTTGAATTGCCTTATAAGCCAAAAAAACAGCGATTGGCAAGGTGTCGTGTTCAGAATTCATAGAAGAGCCAAGGTAGATAAAGTTCCTTACTACCTTGAAGTTGTAGCTGCTCACTGTTACTTTCTGTCCAATTCGTCGGTGTTGATTGCCCCTTCTCGTTGATAGTATATACTTGGCTTTGCTCTCCTTTATCCCTAAACCCATTTTTGGACGCATCTGCTTCAATGCATTTAAATGCACCGGTCTTCCAATAATATCAATTTCGTCGGCGTGTGCAAGCAATTGTTCAAACTTTTGATAAATTGTGCCTCTGTTGGTTGGCTTGTGAGTTCCGCACAATCCGTTTGCTTACTTACTTAGATGGCGCTACAGTCCGGGGTGGACCTGGGCCTCAACCAACAAACCTCAATCCGTTTAAGTACAATATTAAAGAAGTCACATGACACCCTGCCACCTTGTCTAGAACCTTTTTTGACATCAAAAGTCTCGACGAGGTCATCAACGACCTTGATGAAGCAGCGAGAGTTCTTCATCGTCATCCTGCAGAGACGGACAATTTTAGCAGGGATGTCAAAACTAGACGAGGCTCTATGTAGCTCTTCTCTATAAATGCTGTCACAGGTGGCCTTGAAATCGATAAAGAGATGGTAAGTATCGATTTGGACTTCTTGGGTTTTCTCCAGGATATGCTGAACTGTGAAGATTTAATCGATGGTGGACTCTGCTGAAACCGGAGTGATAGGGGCCAATCAGGGTGTTGATGAAAGGTTTCAGGCGTTCACACAGTATCGTAGAAAGGATCTTGTATTACAAAGTTAAAGTGACTGATTCCTCTATAATTGGCGCAGTTAAGGGAGTCTCCCTTCTTGTGAATCGGGCAAACGGTGCTGACATTCCATTCATCAGCTATACACTGATCTAACCAAATCTTAGAGGTGAATTGGTGTATGCTCTCTACCAATTCATCATCAGCTGTCTTCAAATGAAGATGTTTTACAGAAAATGCTTTTATGGTTTTGTTGAATCTTTAAATGAAGTCATCCATGCGAACCCATCAATGATAGCATATCAATGATCATTTATGTTGAAAGTACTTAAACTATTAAAACGACAATCTACTTACAGCTATTCATGCGATAAGCATGACACCGAGAAGACCTTCTTAATGATCAGTGCTTCTTTTCGTTTAAATGGCGATCCTTTTATTGAATACACGTTTTAGCTTATCAATCAAATAGTCATCGCACAGTGCTTATCATGCATTTTTTCAGTTTTCTTGTAGCCCTATGTTCCCATGATAATCATTACCGGATGCAAATGCTATTTAACCCTTCTCCAAACGCCATCTTAATAGCACATTCCTATGGGCTATAAATTTGTTTGAAAACATTGTTAATCTTCTAAAAGCTCTAATTTTGTTAACAACCCAACACAGATAATACGCTACTTACACAGAATGCATACATTAT
Source organism: Brachypalpus laphriformis (assembly GCA_945910035.1). Lineage (NCBI taxonomy): Eukaryota > Metazoa > Arthropoda > Insecta > Diptera > Syrphidae > Brachypalpus > Brachypalpus laphriformis. The sequence goes on along the minus strand of OX246753.1, from coordinate 90,031,030 downwards.
CTGCAGATGTTCTAATTTCGACTCATTAAAATGAAACCATTAAATATGAAATATGCTCGCACTGCAGCTGAGATACAATGAATGCTTTGTATTAATTATACAAAAATATTTTATGTATACAAAGCCCCACCCGATTGCTTAATATAAAATGCTCCACTCTCTGTGGTTTGGTCATAGTTCCTATCTAATCTAATCTAATCTTATCGCTTGCAACAGCGAAATCAGAACACAATGAAGCCCCAAATACCTTTACAAATACCCCATATTAATAAATTAAGATGGAAGAGGTAATTTTATATTTTTGCCATGTTGACACGATTTTCACATATCAAATAGATTCAACGACAAAATGTCATCGAAGTTGAGGCATATATCACTCACTAAATAAATAAATGTCTTGAAATACAATTAAGTCGAAGTAAATATAGATTTAATAATAAGTATTAGATACGAAGTTAGTGGGTAGTATTTTCATTCATTCACCTGCTGCTGCACCTATCTCAACTTACGCCCCAACAAATACAATAACGTTCATACATTGTGTTACGAACTGTAATACCCGTAGTATCTATTGTGAGGAATTTGTTTTTTTTATCGATTTAGGTAAAGTTCAACATAGGGTTATTAGTTTTGTGTCGATAGCTTGCATAAGAAGTCGTGACAATGTTTTTGTAAATATTCTTAATTAAGATGACATAGACACAGTTTTTTAGCAAGGTCAATGACAAAATTTAAATAAAAGAATTTCAATCGATAACAATAATTCTTTATGAAAGATTAATTGTGTTAACCAATGAGGAATTAATTAATTTACAAAGAATTGCCGAAAAACACTCTTTGTATGTTGTAAAATTTGTCATCGAACTAGATTTGTCACGTTTATAAACACTTTTTGATAGAGGTTGAGTAATGTTGTTGCGTAAAAGCCTCGGAGACTGTAAAACCGTGCACTATGTAAGCCTAGGTATCGATCCAAATTTATTTTTAAAAACAAGGCCAAATGTAAAAGGTCACTTTTAAGTAGTCGTAGCCACTTAGCGTAATGCAGCGCTTCATAAAAAGTCTAGAACTTCGCGATATGCCATATATGAGTACTTACATCCATTAAGTAACCATAAAAAGTCTAGACAATATACTTAGCTGTTCTTTATGGAATATTGTAAATATTTCACTTTCCAGTGAGTTTGGCGTCTCAAGCACTTTCACAGCTTTCACGATGAAAAACAATTATGTATTGTTTTCCATTGAGTGGGAAATGTTGCCATTGTCATTGCGTAAATATTGCCTGTGGAGACAATTTGTTTTTAGTGAAGTTCAAAGTGATTTTTTTTGATTAACTTTAACTAAATTCCTGGCGCTTATTTTTTGGTATTTTATTGATTGGCTCGTATAAAAACTTTCATTCTAAATAATTGCAGAACCTTAACCCAGTGGACCAGATTCAAACGTCTTCTGCTTGGTTTAGTCGTTATCACTCTGTAGTATAGAGCTATCTGCAATCTATTTATAGAGATATAAGGTATTAGGCTTTTGATCTCTTTCCATTATGACATTTGTGTTGGTTCAAGGCATTTATTCATTCTCACGTGTTCTCCGTATTTATAGTTGAATTTCATTGATGAATAAATTCAATTGAGGTATATTAAGCATGGTTTCTAGTTCTGCAGTTGGATGTTAATGCATTTGCTATGTTCAGGCCGACTATGGACCTGTTTCTCATTTTCAGATTTCCCATAGAAGGAAAGAACTTGATTCCAAATCACCAGTTCGGTTTCTAAAATAAACACTCGACGATTGATCCAATTCAAAGGATAACACAAGTAATTAAAAAACAAAAAAACGAGTCTGCTCCACGATCTTCTTGGATGTGGCATAGGCTTTTGACAAAGTTTGACATGAGGGACTAAATCATAAGCCAAAATGGACTCGTTTCTTAAAGATGGATACTTCAGAATCAAACAAGAGACTCCTACTCTTACTTAAACGAAATCAAAGTGGGAGTAACACAAGGCAGTGTTCTGAGATCAGTCCAATACCTTTTGTACACCAGTGATCTCCGAACCCTAGTAAACAACACTGCAGCTATCTTCGCTGAATACACTAAGATCCTGGTTGGTAAAAACAATGAAGGATTAACACTTCAACTAGCTGCCAACTGAGTACATACATAGTTGGGGAAAACAATGGCGCATTAAGCTACATGAAGTTAAGTCGGTCCATGTTGGCTTCACTAACAAAAGGTTGAACTATGTATGTGTATATACCAATCACTATCAACCGACAAATAGTACCATATGCGAAGTACCATGAACCTAGATGCTAAGTTTCGTTGGAAGTGCGAATCAAAAAGAAAAGAGAGGAATTAGGAAGTAAATACAGAGAGATGTACTGGCTAATAGGTGGAAATTCAGTCCTTTCAACGTACAAGGTTTTACTATATCAACAAATTTTAAAACCGGTATGGGCCTTTAGCATCTAGCTTTGGGGCTGTACCAAAAAGAGCAACATGGAAATTATCCAAAGATTCCAAAACAAGGGGTGGCAATGGTGTAGTGGTAACGTCGTCAATTGCCACGGTAATGGTTCGTGGTTGAAATCCTAACGTTGCTGACGTCTTATGAAATATATAAAGTCAGTCCGATCAATTCAAAACGCTTTTATGAATACTGCTGATAACGCTGGCAGCAGCTTGGTCATATGGTTGGAAAAATTGTCCGCTCTGTTGGATTGTTTTTATTTGTTGGATGATTGATATTTCCATGGTGGTGAAAAAAAAAAAACACTGTGAATCAGAAGCAAAGACAAAAAATAACAAAAATCCCCCCACTTATCTGGTGGCGTCCCCGGAATTTCTCTGAAGCATAAACAACTGAGCTTCAAACTACTGCACCAAATATTTTTCTCTAGCTTTCTATCCTTTCCAATGCCCACATTATGAAAAAAACATGCTGAGGGTATTAATATTCCCCTGAGTGCGCGCAAATAAAAAAAAAGGTACTAAAGAGCATCGTTGATGAACCCTGGTACATCAGACATAATGATCTCCATCGGGACCTAAAAGTGGATTTTGTCACCAACAACGCAGTAAAACAAAATTCCAGAAGGCACGAAAGGAGACTTCATCAGCATGTAACCATCGAAGTTTCACAGCTCCTGGAAAACACGGACACTGTACGGAGACTCAAACGAACTAAACCTTTGGAGTTTGTGTAGGTAAAAAAAAAAAAAAAAACAGATTATACCAGATACCAAGAGACTGGGTGAATTTTTTGGATAATTCTTTTATTTAGCAAATTAGGCAAGTGTTGAATAAAAACTTGCATTTACGAAAAAAAAGTTTTCACGGTGAAACTGGACAGGAGACAGTTGGTGCGTTTTGGTGAAACGTCACTTCTCAGTGAAGTAAGATTTAATACGGAGTACAACAACACAAAGTGACTTGGAACCACTTTAACTTTTTTTCTCAGTCGAAAATGAGTTGGGATGGATGGGAAGAGCTTTTTCCCTGAGAAAAGTTTTTTCATTCAACTGGAATGATTCAGTAGTATTTCATACATTTAAGCACAACTTTTTCATACTTTTTACTTCAATTTCAATTCAATCACCAATCTTCAAACAAGTAAAACAGTTTTTAACCAGATTGAGATATTGAGGGAACACATCTTTCCAAGTTATAGGTAGGAGCGCAATAGATCATTAAGGTTCGTTTGCCACGAAACATAAATCCGGTTCCTAGCTAAGTTCCACATAAACTTTAAGTGATATATAAGTTTATTTAAGTTAAGCACATACAAATTTATGTTGAACTTAGCAGAGGAGCAGTCTTTATTTATTATTTATTTCTCATGAAATATATAAAGTCAGCCCGATCAACGCTTTTTATGTTGAACTTAGCAGAGGAGCAGTTTTCAGTAATAAAAATGGTTACAATCTTGCAAAATAGTTATTAATCAAATTCATACGTTTTTGGATGTTTAAGTTCGAGGAATTTGTTATAGAATTGTTTTGTTGGGAAAAATGTTCAATATATATCTGTTCAGCGTTGATAACATGTTCAAGATCTTGATCACTGAAGTCAAAACTTTCAGGTGGATCATCGAGTATAGCATTATGCCTCAATATGTTGTGCAAAACACAGGTTACAATTATAATGGTTAAAACAGTACTCAACTTCAAACGTTCACCGTACGCCAAAATGGGAAATCTTCTTTTTAAAATCCCAAAAGCTTTTTCTATTGCACCTCTGGAACGAATTTGAAACTCATTATATAACTGCTCTGCAGTGCTATGTGGATTACGAAGTGGTGTCATTAAATAAGATTTCTGAGGATAAGCCGAATCACCTAATATTTAGCAAAAATGAAGTTCCTACATATATGACAAATTTTATAGAACCTACCCAAAATGAAACAATCTGCGTATGAGTTCGACTGTCTTTCCAAAATATTTTTTATCCTGCAACTATTGAAAATCGTTGCATCATGAGTAGATCCAGGCCACCTTGCCACTACATAATAAATATCATTTTATCATTGCAAATTTATTTCGAAAATCTTCTCCATCAATGCCACCTTAACATATAAATATTCGAAATCAATACTTAAACAAATTAAAAAAAGAAAAATAAACAAGCATTATTTACCAGGAGACTGCATTTTCACATGAGTGGCGTCAACGGCACCAATTACATTTGGAAACGATGCTATTTCAAAACAATCGCGTTTAGTTTTTAAAATGTCAGCTTCACTTTTAGGAAATTTGATATAATTATTTCCAAGACTAGCAATCGCTTTTGAAACTTTCAAAACTATTCTTGAAACTGTCGAGACATGCATCCCTCCAAAATCAGCTATGCTTAGAAGATGGTTTCCCGTTGCAAAAAATCGCAATGCGACTAAAAGTTGGTTAATAGGAGCGATAGAGTTGTTTCTGAGAACGTAAACATACATTTAATTTATATAGTTTAAATCGCACTTATCATTGCTGTACCTGTTTAAGGGACATTCTAATAAGCTCTCTATTTTCTCTAAAACAACAATTGTTATTTCCCGTGTTAAGCGAAATCTTTTGTAACAAGAGAGCTCATCAAACGAAGAAAAATATTCATTTTTCTCGTAAATTTGACGAGGAACTCCTACTTCTAGAATTTCAAACACTTTAACGCCATCTTCAAACAAATACTATTGTTACGAATAATAATTTGTTGGCAATATCCGTATAGCGCCCATAACACGAGTGGTCCATAATTTTTTGGCAAGCTGTTTAAATCATCCCAAAGTATGTAACCATGGTTGTAAATAAATGTGCATAATATTAGGCTAGATATCCCATTTTATCCCATCAGTCCCATTACAGATGTCGGTGTAGCTCTCTCAGATCACTTCTTGATAGTTATGTCATACTATTCGACAAATAAGAGGCTAAGACATCTTCAATGTTAAGCAGCGCTGCTAGGACCTTTTACTTGTGAAGCTGAAATGTTTCCGCAATGCCTTTTCTAAACCATGAGTCTATATTAAAATGTTGGTACATGCTGGGAATATGACTATCCCAAATCCATCAATTTTTTTCGGTCCATTAAACTACAATTACAGTCAATAATAAAATAATAAGCCAAAAACGTATTGAGTATTGTTTATTGTTTATTTAGTTATCTTGCAGGCAAATAACACTTTCTCTCCATGCAAATACATTATTATTAAATTTTAAAGATCTATGTTTTGTATATATTACAGTCCGAAATAATGTATAATATTGAAAAGCCAAATAAATCCCTTTTATCGTTGTTCTAGTAAAACGAAATTGTGAATTATAGATCGAATGAAGGACCTATTTTCCACAAACATACGTATTTATAATCTTATAAGCAAATGGCAGCGAATTCAGCCGTTCGCCTCGAAGCTACCCAACAGTGGTCCAGAAAAGAATTTGGGCACGCTTCCATATTGAATAAATTAAAATTCTCCCGAAAACACAGACTACACCATCCCACGTCTAAACTTTGACAAGAACTTCCTCTTCTGGAATGATGATGCATATTTAGAAGATGGGTCAATCCACTTCTTAATTGATGGCTCAAAATCCAAGGAGGGAGTTGGTGGAGGTGTTTTCTCTGACAGGCTTAATCTTAAGCTCTCCTTCCGTCTTCCAAATCATTGTAGCGTGTTCCATGCGGAAATTTTGGCGATTAAAGAAGTCTTACCTTGGCTTAAGAAAAACGTGATATCTGCTGGAAATATCGGAATCTTTTCAGACAGCCAGCAGCAATCAAATCCTTCGAATTGACCTTTATAAATTCCTTAGTAGCTCTAGACTGCCGATCGTCTCTCGTGGAGATGTCTGAGCAGTTCAATATTCACCTGTGTTGGGTGCCGGGGCATAGGGACACTCCAGGGAATTGTAAGGCCGATGAACTCGCCAGAATAGAAACAACTATACCCATCCTGCTGGACAAAGGCTCCTTATGTATAACAATCGCTACTTGCAAACTCAAATTTAAGCTGGATGCTATCGAGAGTACCAATCTTAGGTGGACAAGTGGACCCACGCGACAAAACAAATTTGGCCGAAGCTGGATCTAAAACGTTCTAAGAATTTATTTTCTCTCAACAGATTGCATATCGGCGCTATAATAGGTGTCATCACTGGACACTGTCTAATAGGCAAGCATGCTGCAAGGCAAGGCGTTTTTGCGAACGACTTTTGTAGAAGCTGCATGGACGAAGAAGAGGAAGAAACTATTCCTCACCTTCTTTGTTTCTGCCCAGTTCTCTCTCGTAGAAGAAAGCTTCACCTAGGAGCCCCCTATAACAACGACATAGGCGACCTGAAAAACATCGATATTAAGAGCCTCCTACGCTTCATAAGAAGCTCAAAATGGTTTAACAAGTAGGTAGGAGAAACTTTCTCCCATAATCCATGTGGTATCACAATGGACCTATTTTTGGTCTAAGTGTGTTGGCGATTCTCAGCTGGCAGCCACTTCAACCTAATCTAACCTATAATCTTAATAACCTACTTCTCTTAAACGAGCAAAATATTTTTGTAGACATTATGCGAATACATGAACTATTTGCCGCAATTTGTAAAAAAATATGTTTGCCATTAACACATACTCAGCGCTGATTAAGTAAACTATTTCCGTCGGTTCAAATGTTTCTCAGTTCTGAAAAAGAACATATTTATGTCAGTTTTTCCGAACATGTTTTTCTTTACATGTATAGCTGTAACTATGTATATCATCCACATTACCTAGGTATATAGGTTAACGAAATTATATATACGCACATATAACTATAAGAGGGTGGTCTACCATAGAAACAGTTTTAATTCTAAATTGGTACTTCCCCTGTTCTATTTATTATAAGAGTGACTCTATAAAATTTCATTCCTATTGCACTTAGTTCGGTTCATACATATGGTATTCTTAACTAAGGCAAAGTAAGTTATCGAGCGTCATGCCATTCTTAAAAGAAATTTACTCCGAAGCAGATCCATGAAGATATATTGGCAAATTTAGGGGAATCTGCCCCATGTAATAGAGAGTAGCTAAATTCAGGCGTGGACGAGGGAACATTGAAAATGACCCACGTCATGGAAGACAATCAACCTCAACTACAGAGGAAGACATCGAAAAATTTTCATTTTGAAGATGAAGATGGCTAATATCGTCGACATGTGGTATGAACGGACCAAAGACATCATTCAAAACGAAATTGGGTTCTTTAAGGTTTCTGCAAGATGGGTTCCGAAACTGCTTTTAACAAAAATGCAATCGACTGACGATGTTCCGCGAGTGTTTGCAGCTGTTTCAAACCGATCCAGAAGATTTTTGGGTCAAATTTGTGACGACATACCAGGGCTCACCACTATTCTTAGAGACTAAACAGCAATCAAAAGAGTGGAAAAGATCTGGATCACCAACCCCGAAGACACATAAAGTTAACTTCTCGGAAGATCACGTAACGGCATCGTTTTTTCAGAACTCAAAAGGAATCATCATGGTCATGTCCAGGGTTAAACAATTAATTCTGAGTCTTTTGCCCCAGCTGCGAGAGGAAATAAAGAAAATCATCAAAGAACGTTGAAAAACAGTGTGTTTCACCAGGACAATGCACTCCTCCCACACATGTCGCGTCAAACTATGACTGAAATCCAGGCTATTCACCTGATCTGGCTCCGTGTGACATTCATCTGTTTCCAACATATAAGAAACTGTTGAGAGGACAACGAATGAAGACGTCGAAGCTGCAGTAAATCTATTTTTTGAAGGCATTGAGAAAACATTTCTTAAAACTGGTGTAATGGCCAGATGGGAGAAATGTATTAGCTTTACAAGAGATTACATTAAAAACTAAAAATTATTTATAAACTTCCGAGTTTACGTTCTTGGTCAGGTGTACTCGTACATATACGAGTACATACATATAAATATTTGAAAATCGTGCAACATCCTTCATCATGCTCGTGTTTTGATATACTCCTGCCTTAGCAATATGCAAACATACGAATTTGCCCATTTTTCAAAAGCTTAAGTTTTCCAGCAGTGATATTGGCAACTGACCTGTGTACTGCACTTCCTTGTTCACGTCTGAAATTTCCTTCCTTTGCGTTAATAAATAAACCAAATAGATGGTGCACACCTCGTAACAATATTTCACTTGTTAATGTGCCATCTCATGCATTTTTCTAAAACCAAAATCTCAAGGAAACTCTTCCGTATGTGCACCATCTTAAAAATTGCATCGCCGCAACACTTCAATAGAATACACATTTTCTCCGAGAAATGTGAGAAAATTGCATAATTGCAAACATCTGATGCAGTTTGCTCTATATTCCTTCGTTTACGTTATTTTTAGTTCTAAAAATAGTTAGGTGTGTATACCCGTTCCAGGAAGTTGTGTGGGTAACTAGCTTCGCATCTTTAAAAGATTTTCTTTTCGCTTTCAATGCGACTTTCCATCTTGTGCCTGATTATGTACACAAAAACATAAAAGCATTACAGTGTTTTTATCTCCTCCATCCACCCACTGATGATGTGTTAAGTGCATGTCAATTGACATGTGGGATATGTTCAATACGTGTTTATAGATTCCCCCCAGCCTTTCATAAAACCGCCTGAATATTTTTAGATTTTATACTTATTTTAGATTTCCAAACATACTTACATCCTTAATAAAATGTTCATTTTTATATCTTTTCAGGTAAGCAAGAACCATCAGTTGTCCTTAAACCAAGGAGGGTAACTATCTACAGACTACTCTAGTCAAAAGAAATTTCCGGCATAAATTGTTAATTTAAAGAAAACATCGGGTTAACATTTAACAAAGAGCTCAGCGCGCTGAGTGTTTGATGTTAGCCTACAACGATATATCGCGTGATTGTACTCTCTTTATAATCCACCTAAGGATTAATTATTAACCATTAATGCATAACAAAATTCAGGTTACCTGGTCGTCTGTTTCTCTCTTGATATCCTTACACCACGGACACACAAATGAGTTTTTGTCCTAAATTCATTGACGACAAGAGATCGCCGAGCCGTTGAGGTTATGAATTCTTTATCAAGGAAAGCTCAATGTGTATCTAAAGTGGTGCTTTTGTAATCAATACTAAACTTTCAATTAACGTTGCGTTCTAGATACTTTATAGTAGTAGTGGGCAATGAAAAGATACCATTCAACTGTAGTGTCTGCGGTAATTGGGTATATTTAAGATGTGTTACACAATAATCTCATCATCTATTTGGTGTTTAAATTGATGTGATACTAGTGTTGTGTAAAGTGCGAATAATATTCGCATAATGTTTTGAATCGTTAGGTGAATGTTGATAGAAATAGATTTTCACCGCTTTGTGGGGGATTTGAATGGCTCATTGAATTGGTGAAGTGTGAAAGCTGTTGTAGATGATTTGTAAATTGTTTAATTGCTCAACGTAATGTAATTGGACACTGATTATGGGTATGATTTATTTTTATTACTGCTACCAACTCTCCCTTAAATTTAGTATTCGCTTAGGGAGAGTTGGTAGCGATGAATAATTAGGGGAAGATATGGCAAAATGTTAAGCGTTATGAAAATGTTAATTTTTGTAACCTTTTACTGAGTCGGAATGACCTTTCAAACGAAATTAAATTTTTCATGAGACTCTTCCAAAGTTATTACTTTTTACGACACAATGTACATGAAGTATTACAATACTTTAATTGGCTTAATTGTGGGCAATAGCGCTGACACGATTGCGGAGGAGACAAATGTGCGTGGGATAAAAAAAAGTTTTAAGCAAAAAGGTCACCAACAACCCCGCGAAATTCCTGGAATTCTTAATTGTTTGAGAACTACCTACCCTATTATTTATTTCTGTCCTAGGATAGAAAACATTCACCCATTCACTCAATTTTTATCTTCCGAGTATATTTTAGGGACAACCTCTTGCTTTCAAAGCAATAAAAGTCATCCACCCACATCTACTAGTGTAGGTAGTAGTAGATATGTATAAACTATTTAATTCAAGATTGATTCAAGATACACTTTAACAGGTGCTATTAGTTCCAGGAAGATAGCTGGAAGATACATTGCCATTTGTATTTTCAGGATTTCTTCGGTTGAATAGTGCATTTAATTTTATCTGTGGTCTTGTTCTCAGTTTTTCGAATTCGTAGTATGGAAGAACTCGGTGTTATTTTATTACTATTGTTTGATAGAAATTATGGCAGGCAGTTTCAGTCGTCAACAGTGCTGTATTGATCACCACTTAGACTTCCTCAAGAATAGCAATATAGGACAATCCTGTATTCTTAAAGAACTTTCTCCGGCAATCCAAACAAACTGAATGAAATTCTTTCCACATTCGATTTTGATACGCTGTACCAGATGACATATACCGACAGAGAGGATTGGATAATGAAAGCAATAACTTAATACAATGAAATTTCGCACAAATCAGTCTAAAACCTTAGGTGGACCGGGGTTTGAAAGTAGCCTACCTTTAACCACTGTGCTCTAAGCAAATGTTCTAAATATCTGTACTTAAATCTGTGGAACTATTTGAGATGGAATCACTATTCCCAGAGGATATCGACTTTTACATAGACTGTCAGGCAGTCACTATGTATTTACACAAAACGGAGTCAGATTGTGTTGGGTACATGGGAACTGCAGTATAGAGAAACTTGCGGATGCATAGGCATGAATGTGTTTTCAAGGCAACCTCAACACAGGAAATAAGTGAATATGCAAGCCTTTATTATTACCGAGATTGTTGGCTTAACAAGGTCTCCAAATATTGTATCAACTAATGCCTCAGTCGTAGACGATTGCAAACGCGGATGTGCTGTGTGAATTCCAAGGAAATACTCGTGAAGTAATGTTTCAGAAGGTATGTAGATATCCTCATGTGCCTAGAAAGTATTTTATGCTAGTCTTGCTTCATATCTATAAAGATTTGGATTGACTTTTCAACTGTGTTTGTAAAAGCTACCTTTTTATCCTCCGGCTACATATAGAGACAGCTATTAAATTTGGTTTAAAAAGGACATACCCTCTCTTCGATTACTTTTCAGATTTAAGTCATCAGATAAGCATAAAATTTAATTGCCATTTTTAATCAGTTTTTGTTTTTTTTAATCATTCATATATCGATATGTTATAATGAATTGAATTTAAAAAAACATTACCGTGTACCTACCCACAATGTAATCAACTTCCCTACTGCGACTTCACAAAAATTGTAATACAACAAAAAATAAAGGTTCTCATCGGAATTCTCAACTGGCATTATCATTTACCTTCGCCCTGGTTGAATTGGGGATAATTACATTACGTAGTTATTTTACGTTTTTTTGTTATATTGTCGTTCGTGTAATATGATAGCTCAGCGAGAATGATTAATACTGTCCCCAATCAAAACGAAGAAAGTGTCCTTGTGAACAAAAAGAGGAAAAACTCTTTCCTGATTGATTTATTTTCATGTTCTTAAGCAAAGACGACCCTTTTTTTATTTCATTTTGTGAATATAAATGAAAGGTAATTGAATTACAGATTAAGTGCTTAATTATTCTCGATTGTGATACAATCTCTTGTACCTACAGTGGGAGAATTATTAATTTTTTTCCAACGCTCAGAATATACCACGCACAAAATTTCAATTAAATGACCCACATTTTATTTTTAAAATAAATCCACTTGTGCTTATACTTCAAGAAGTATGTACAATCAAAACAGCCAGAACGAGATTATTTGATTTTACAAAGTGGAATGTGCGGGTGATACCGAGTGTGGTGTAGGAAAAAAAAAATGCGAATTAATTTTTGCAAAGTATGTAAACATACGGCTCGTTTTTGAAGGAAGTTTTTCGCAGCTTTCTGTTTTTAGATGTTTTTTGTTTTCTTCAAAAAGTGGAACGTTTTTGAGTAATTATTGTTTAGAGAATGATTCATTTTGATGATTGCTTAAATTGTACTTTGGACTGTAACGCATAACCGTTTAGGGAAAAAACAATTTTTTTTTAAAACCTGGGGCTATTTCATAAAATTGCAATACAACGTTAGTTGGTTGGTTAGGATCGGCCCTCGATGATGCACTTAGACCAGAAATAGGTGGTTGGGTCACCCTCTTCCGGTGAGAATCTTTGGTATTTTGGAGAGAGTACCTCTCTTGTGCTTCAAGAGCCTGATGGAGCTAGATTTGTTAAGTCCAAAGTTCTCTTGTGGTATTAAATTGGCTCAGATGTTGATTGATGTTCGTGGGCGCCGTGGCGTAAGTGGTTAGTGTGTCGGATCACTACGCATGAGGTTCCAAGTTCGAATCCCAGAAAACACCAAAAAGTTTTTTTCACGGTCCCACCTCTCGCGAGCGTCTGACAAACATCCGAGAGTATTGTTGTCACGAAAAAAGCTTCTCAAATCGCCGCTCGGATTCGGCATTAAGCTGTAGGTCCCTTCCATTCGTGTGAAAAATATAACGCACACAACATGAGTGGTTGCGAGAAGCTAGGTCCTGGCACTTTAAAGAGCTGTTGCGCCAAATATTTGTTTGTTTTGTTTGTTTAATGTTGATTGGCCACCTTCTCCGCGTCGATTTGAATAAGGTAACATAAGACGTTGTCGGTAATGCTTATGATATTTGTACCAGAGGAGAAATTCCCGATATGCCACAGTGAGGGATTTGATGGCTGCCTGACTGTCATCGTAAATAACAATATCCGAACCACGGTAACTTCGGCTTGAAAAACGCTGCAATGGTTTGGAAGTGTAAAAGAGAGGTGTATGTCCAGGTCTTCTGAAAAGATTCCGGCACCAAGTCCGTCCTTGGTTTTGGACCCGTCCGTGAAAATTGACAGCGATTCATTGTAAAGGACATCGACGATGACGATGTGAATCGGAAGTACGTAGGTGAAGCATGGTTTGGAGTGCGGCTGTGTGAGAAGATCTCAGTGTACCGATAATGCTGAGACTTACAACTTACTACTTACTTACTTAGGTGGCGCTACAGTTCGGGGTGAACCTGGGCCTCAACCAACAAGCCTCTCCATTTAGCTCGGTCTTTAGCTAATTGCCTCCAGTTGCGCACTCCAAGTTGGTCGAGGTCCCCTTGAACTTGTGCGCGCCACCTACGGCGATGATTCCCTCTACTGCGTCGTCCCTCCGGGTTAGATTCGAAGACTCTGCGGGCCGGAGCGTTGGTGTCCATTCGCTCTACATGTCCTAGCCATCTCAGACGTCCAATACGCAGTTTTTTGACTAGGTCGATGTCGCTGTACAGCTCGTATAGTTCGTGATTGAATCTTCTCCTCCAAAACCCGTCAACGCAAACGGGACCGAAAATCTTACGAAGAATTTTTCTCTCGAAGCGACCAAGGATATCTTCATCCTCTTTTAATAAAGTCCATGTTTCAGCGCCGTAAAGCAGGACTAGGATGATCAAGGTCTTATATAGAGTCTCCTTAGTTGTTCGAGAGAGGGCTTTACTGTTGAATTGCCTTATAAGCCCAAAAAAACAGCGATTGGCAAGAGTTATTCTTCGATTGATTTCTACGCTGATTTTGTTAGAAGAATTTATAGCAGAGCCAAGGTAGACAAAGTCCCTTACTACCTGGAAGTTATAGCTGCCCACGGTGACGTTTTGTCCAATTCGTCGGTGTTGGTTTTCCCTTCTAGTTGACAGCATATACTTGGTTTTGCCCTCGTTTATCGCCAAACCCATTTTGGCCGCTTCCGCCTCAATGCTTGCAAAAGCACCGGTGACAGCCCGCTGAGATCTTCCGATAATGTCTATATCGTCGGCGTATGCAAGCAGTTGTACAGACTTGTAATAGATTGTGCCTCCGGTGTTGGCTTGTGAGTTCCGCACAATCCGTTCAAGTACAATATTGAAGAAGTCACATGACAGCGCGTCACCTTGTCTAAAGCCTTTTTTGACATCAAAGGTCTCGGTGAGGTCATTACCGACCTTGATGGAGCAGCGAGCGTTCTCCATCGTCAGCCTGCACAGACGGACAAGTTTGGCAGGGATGTCAAAACTAGACATGGCTCTATAAAGCTCTTCTCTATAGATGCTGTCATAGGCGGCCTTGAAATCGATAAAGAGGTGGTGAGTATCGATTTGGAATTCTTGGGTTTTCTCCAGGATCTGCCGAAGTGTGAAGATTTGATCGATGGTGGACTTTCCTGGCCTGAAACCGCACTGATAGGGTCCAATCAGGCTGTTGATAAAGGGTTTCAGGCGTTCACACAATATCGCAGAAAAGATCTTGTATGCGATGTTGAGGAGACTGATGCCTCTATAATTGGCGCAGTTGAGGGCGTCTCCTTTCTTGTGGATCGGGCAAACGATGCTGAGATTCCATTCATCAGGCATACACTCGTCTGACCAAATATTAGAAATGAGTTGGTGTATGCACTCTACCAATTCATCCCCAGCTGCCTTGAAAAGTTCGGCCGGTAAACCGTCAGGTCCAGCAGCCTTGTTCGATTCTAGCTTGGATATTGCTATCCTCACTTCGTTTTGGTCAGGTGGACGGAAATTTTGACTATCATCGTCCATGTTGAATGGTTCATTCTGCCTGACAGCGGGATGTTGGTCTTCGTCGCCGTTATACAGTCTGCAGAAGTAGTTTTTCCATATTCTCAGCACCGACTGTGATTCTACTACGAGGTTTCCATTCTCATCTCTACAGGTTTCTGAACGTGTATTACTTCTCTGACACGTTCTTTTTACCTTTTGGTAAAACTTCCGTACATTGTTCCTGGAGTATAGACTCTCGATATTCTCAAACGCGCGCTTCTCATGCTCTTTCTTCTTCTTTTGGAGAAGCCGATGTTCTTCCCGTCTCTTTTGCTCGTAGAGCTCACGAGCAGCTCTCGTCTTCCTTTGCAGCGCCGCTTTGTATGCCTCTTGTTTTGCTGCATGCACTCGCCGGCATTCTTCGTCAAACCAGGGGTTTCGCGGTGGTGGTCGAGCGAGACCCAACACATCAGTCGCGGCGTTTCTGATGGCATGTTGGCAGCGTTGCCACTGGTCTTCGGTACTTGATGCTGGCGGCAAAGGGGTGATTGAGAGATTTCGGGATACGCGTTCAGCGAAGAGTCTGGCGGTCTCTTGCGATTGTAGCTTTTCGACGTTAAATTTTCTCACACTAATTCTTCTTTGTTGCTCAGATTGGGATATCCGCATTCGTACCTTGGCTACAACAAGGTAATGATCCGAGTCTATGTTGGCCGCTCGGAAGGTCCGGACATCCAGAATACTGGAGGCATGCCTTGCGTCGATCGCAATATGATCAATTTGGTTGATCGTGACATGATCATTGGACCGACATGTCTGCTTATGAATATCGAGATGAGGAAACCATGTGCTTGCTATGGTGACATTTCGCTCCACAGCGAAATCAATTAGCCTTAGTCCGTTATCAGACGTGGTGTCGTGTAGGCTATGCTTACCGACTGCCCTACCAAAGACGTCCTCCTTTCCTATTTTGGCGTTAAAATCGCCCAATACGATTTTAACGTCGTATTTAGGACATTGCTCGTATGTTTTGTCGAGGAGCTCGTAGAAACACTCTTTGGTGGCAGGGTCCTTTTCTTCTGTGGGGGCATGAACACATATTAGGCTTATGTTAGCGAATTTAGCCTTGATCCGGATCGTCATAATACGCTCGCTCACGTGTCGGAAGCTTAAGACTTCTTGCCTAAGTCTGCCGCGTATGACAAATCCGCATCCGAATAAGCGTTGCCTGTTGCCTCTGTAGCAATCACCGTAGTAGATGTCACAGTTTTTCATCCTCTTTTTGCCCGGCCCATCCCATCGCACTTCCTGGATGGCGGTAATATCTGCTTTATAGCAGTCTAGGGCCTCTGCTAGTTGTTCGGCTGCACGTGGTCTGTAAAGGGATAGATCCGAAGGTCGTTGTCCTTATTTCGTTTGCTGGGGTCGTCATTAGTTGAGTCATCCTTATCCGAGGCTTTTGGTTGTTTCGGAACCATGCGGTTTTTACGTGGTAGGGAAGTTACCCCGACGGCACAACCCCCAACCTGGAGGGCCAGTTCCTTAATTATTCCCCTAGGACGAGGGGCCGGGTACACCGAGACTTACAACTCTTTGAGTTATTTTTTCCATTGTGGGTAGGTTGGACTTCTTCTCCAGGGCCGGCCATCATACCAGTATGCCATACATAATAATTGGTTTTATTACCGATATGTATAGCCAGCGAATGATGCTTGGTTGTAGGCCCCAAGTGGAGCCTATCGTCTTCTTGCAGATGTATAGGGCAGCCAGCGATTTTTTGTCACGTTCGACGATATTCTTTTTCGAAATAAGCTTGCTGTCAAGCTTTAGGCATATTTGAAAGTTTAAGAGTGGATCCTCTTATTTTGGGGTGGAGTCAAGTCAGCGAGTTTGTGTTTTCTTGTAAATAGATCTTCGTCGGGTTAATGGAGAGGCCAAATTTGTCGGTCCATCTGAGCAGTTCGTTAAGAGCAGACTGCATGATATCGGCCAGTGTCTGCGGGTATTTGCGTGTTATTAGGATAGCAACATCATCTGTGTAGGCAATAACCTTGCATCCAGTTTTTTCGATTTTCGGAATGGCTTCGTTGAGCACTAAATTCCACAGTAGTGGAGACAGTACATCCACTTGAAGGGGTGCCTTGATGTGCATGTCGTTTGACAGTGCTGCTTCCGAAAGATGCTGTTATTACCCTGCTCTTTAGCATTCATATAAAGCAACAGATGTATTCGCAGATGTTAAGCCAGCGTAAGGCATTGGTAATCGAATTTGTTTCAACGTTGTTGAAAGCTCCCTCTATGTCCAGAAATGAAACTAAGGTAAACTCTTTGATTGAGAGAAATTTTAACTGCAATACAACACAGATGAATGCTAGTGAATTCATTTGTAAGTTATGAGTAGTTTTCCGGCAACTCTTTCTGTATTCAGAAAAGGCTTACACAAAATAGGAAAATAAAAAATAATAATGACGGACTTGTAACTAACCTATATAAGTCAACTCCGTTCTAGAGTAGGGAGGCAAATAAAGTAGTGTTCTCAGTACAAAATTAAATAGATTGCTCCACGTATTAAGAAGTGCATGGCTAAACATTTGTATTTCTAGAGCGTTCTAGTGCATTATATTTTTTGAAAGAATGGAAGGGACCTACCGTTTTTTGTATTTGCAAGAAGCTTTCTCATGTCAACAATACTCTCGGATGTTTCTCAAACGTTCGCGAGAGGTGGGACCGTGAAAAAAATGTTTGGTGTTTCCTGGAATTCGAACATTGAGCATTAGACGCAGTGGTCCGACACACTAACCACTACACCATGGAGTCCTTGTAGATGCTGCACTCAAAATTCGAATTTGTAGCACTAATAACCCAGGAAAACGCTTGTGAACCACAAAAGGACAACTCCATATTCTGCTGGCGCTTTTACTTACAAGTCAACAAGTATACAACACTGCTAGTTTCATGATATACTACCCTGTAATTTGTGGACAGCTTTTGTTGTATGTATAGGGTCTATATCGCTAACAATAAAAAGTACCGCATTGGAAAATCTCACCTCTCAGACAAATGATATTGGGTTCAAGGTTAAGTCAGAGAAGACCAAATCAATTGTAAAAAAAAAAAATCTGCATCAAGTATCTATATACTCGCATGTACTTATCTGTATCTGTGATCGCAGAACTAGGTGTGCTGGTTCAAATTTCGCCAAGGTGACTTAAAGCACACTTTTGGTGCAAGAATGTTTATATATTAAGGCACATCATCCTAGTTAAAAATATAAGACCTAAAAACTGGTGACATACAGACATATAGACAGACGAGAGACAGACGGGCAGGCATGACTTCATCGACTCGACTGTTGGTACCAGAGTACGGAAAAGCCCTCGAGCGAGACCAGAAAATTGACTTCAAATAAAATATTCTTGATTGTTAGTAATATCACTTCTTACAACAGAAATCCTACTTAACACTAAATAGCCCAACATATGGTATCCCTTAAAAATTACTAAGTATCCCACATTACCCTGTATTACATTTAAATGTTCTATTAGAGCTCGCGTTAGCTCCTGAACCAGCTTTTCCGCTTAGTACTGATCATCATATATACATATGTATACTGGGGTCCATCTATCTCTATGCTACAAAGTATGTATCAAAATGAATATACCCTATGGTATAGGATATACAAATAGGCAACAGTACTGGCTTAAAAACATACAAAAAAACGCTCTCTGAAAAATGTATGTACTATAAGATAATTTGAATTGAAATGTTGCAGAGAAAGGTGCAACCGCAGAGTATGGTATGTACATATTCAGAATTCTTTAAAAAATTTAACCTTTCCGCAAAAGAGATGCAAAAATGCTCCACGGTGGATGTTCTCACATTTATCCTCGAACAAAATAAACAAATCAAAATCCCCTTAAGAATACATACTTAAGGAAGCACTTACGTACGTAAAAAATTAAAAAACGAGAGTACGTTACGTATTTTTGTATCTCATAAACATATTTTTTATTTTATATTGAAGGGTTAGTATCTGAATTGAAAGCACTTTTTATAATGCAACTGCCCTCATCCACACGCATATGGTATACCGGCAGCTACATGCTAGTTCGTCCAATTGCAGCATGCAAATATGAATCGACCTCTTTTTAGGGTTGCTTATACATAAACTCAGAGTAAGGCCGACAGCTGTATAGATACAATCATCGTCGTTTTAATTAGGTTCTGTCATTCTTTTGACAATCAAGGGAACGCATATGCACTTGGGCAAGAGTCCGCATGAACATAAGGGAGACTGTTTTTTTTTTTTTTTTTTTTCGTGCCAATACGTAGCGTACTTTTGGCGCGAAAGGAAACTGCATGGTGAGTGCATAAAGTGTAATGCCAGGTGGCCAAGTTGCATCTTAAAAGCGTCAGCACTTCGAAGGGTTCTAAATTTGATATTTTTTTTATGGTGTTTGTTATACATTATGCATTAATAGCAACTAAATCAATTTCATGGTTGACTGATGATTCTCGATACACAATCTTTAACTGCATTCATAATCATAACCACATGACCACATGAATCATAAAATGATCTCTATTGTTTACAATTGGGGACAAAGTAATTTATTGAGAATAATGTAAGTATGTCATCGATCTTGTGCCTCAGTTACCACAGTATTTATTGTGTAAGTGCAGACAAAGTGGAAATTGAATATTCATGATGTAAAAAGAGATTTGGAATTCAATTTGAGTAGATTTTTAATTGCCTAATTGGAGAAGTATGCAAATGAATCTTCCTGGATTCTATTTCTTGTTTGAATTAAAAAATAATAATAACAATCCAGTATCCATTTGAAAAAAAAATTAAATACAAATTGAAGGGGAATAACCTCGGACAACATTTAGAAATCCTTTAATCCTATTCGTGATCCAAAATGTTAATTTTTTTTAGCACTACTGTAAGATGTCTCAGAATATCTCTTAGGTAGCCGACCAACTGTGATTTCGTTCTTTTAGTGTTGAATCTCTTCCTTAGTGTGCTGCTTCCGAACGTAACATCGTTCGATATTCGCAGTTGTACCTTTGCTGCAAATATGGCCCGTGTCAATGTTTGTGCCCCCGAACGTTCATATATATTACGTGCATCCAATAGCTACGCAGAAGCAGTGGCTGATGTGAAATTTTTCCTTCATCGTCATCAATTATTCGTTTATTTGCTGGAAGATGAACACTATTCATAAGGCAGCCTCGACAGCGAAACAGAAGCTAATTAATAGCTGTTTCCACACACTGTAGCTGTTTCTGTAGTAGCCATCGCATGTCTGCCACATCAAACTTTCTGTTCTCCACGACTCGAATGAATTGTTTTGAAAGCAATCGCAATATTCTTCAATGATTTTTGTTTTTTAGTTTCGGCTGCCTGCTATCGACCGTATTCCATTGGATTCATTTTGACGCGAGGAAGTTCATTCTGAGTACCTCTAGAATTTGTTGTCTAGCTAAGGACGTATTGGATAACATTTACATAGTAGGTGTAAAGGTATATCCCTTTGCTTGCACCTGTAAAGGCCAGTTTGTCTGTCCGTCTACCCGCCTGTGTGTATGTATGTATCGACTAGTAAACGGCTAAATGGATTTACTTTGAACTTCATTTATTAGGTCTCTGGGATCACATTTCGGTCACAAATCGTTCTAATTTGACTCTATGTACGGGGAAGATTAGACATTCACCCTGATTGTCTTTGGCGTTTGTAGCTTTTCGATGATTGTCGTTTTATTCTTCAGATGTAGCACCAATCCATTTTCATAGCTTTTTCACTGTGAACGAGTTGTAATAGTATTCTACACGGCAAACAAATTGCTTAGTAATGTTTAACGGTCAGCAGGTCGTAACTATGAATAAAACGACAATCGTCGAAAAGCGACAAACACCAAAAAAATCAGTTGATTATGCTTCAGCTATTCTCCGGGGGTGGCGTCCAGATAACTGGGGAGATTATTGTTATTATTGTCTTTTTGCTTCTGATTCACAGTACTTTTTTTCTGATAACCGATGTCAAGGGCAAATCATCATCAACAGAGCGAACAATTTTTCCAGCCGCATGACCAAGCTACTGCCAGTGTTATGCCTTCGCAGTAGTGTTCACAGAAGCTTTTGCAAATGATCCGACTGACTTTATATATTTCATGAGAAATAAATAAATGCTTGCTGACATCAGGATTTGAACCATGAACCATTAGCGTGGCAACTGACGACGTTACCACTACACCATTGCCATACATAGCAAGCAAGTGCAGGACTATGCTTTATTTTCCTCTCGCCCGTGCAGCTGTGATAATACTGAATTCTTAGCCTATCAGGGCAACTGTATACATACTTACATTACATATGCACCAATACCTAAACTCTGACACGTAGCTGGCCTAGCTGTGGCAATGTCTGTCTTGCATGGTTACATCTGCTAAGATTTGGATGTGTTCTCTTATATTTTGCAGTCCTCAAGGATAAAAAACTTCCAAAAACACCGATCATGTCTAATACCAATTGTAATAAAAAAAAAGAGAAATTAGCTGCACAGACACTATATCAACGCTTGGATTAGCATCTGTTTATTGTCTTAGGGAATTTATTACCGGTGATCCAGATAAACTAGATGACATCCTTGGCGTAGTAGACTTCGATACACCATACGAAATAACGTATCCCGACGGAGAGAGGATTGGCTTAGGGCTACTATTCCGTAGCAGAATGGTATTGATATTTATGCGGATGGTTCTGAAACCAATGAGGAAACGGGGTCAGGCATTTACTCTCAGGAGTTAAACCTATAAACCTCCCTACGACTTTCGAACACTTAAAGTGTGCTCCAGGCAAAATTCCACCTATACTTAAAACTGCGAAATTACTTTGAATTAAATTCTTATCTAACAAGGATGATGCATTGACAGTCAGGCTATGCTCAAAGTGCTGGAATCCTCTGTTATCAAATCTATATAGTCAGGAATTGTCGAACAATGCTCAACGCATTATGTACGCAAAACCGTCAGATTAAGTTAAGCACCTGGGCACTGGGGTATGATAAATGGTAAATGATTTAGCTCACAAATTTGCTAGAAAAGGGGGAGTGTTGCCACACTGTGACAGGGTAAGTGACCAAAAGCCCCACTCGTGTGTATGAAAGGGAATTGAATAAATCCATAAAAACGAATGGCCTGAGATGGGCAAGCATAGTAAATAGAGTATCTAGAAACTAGATCGTATAAAAACTGCCGATACTAGGAAAATCATCAGGAACTTATTTAAATGTTTGTAGGGATTGATTCTATGACTTTAATAAAAGTTGTCCAGGAATCGCAATGAGCCCATTATGGTGCCCAGTGTTTTATGCATAACCTTACATAAACTACGTCCCGCATTGTGATGGCTATTTCAGGCACAACGCTGGGCGATTTGATTTGTATCTGCTACTTATATCGCGGTCTGCAGTGTTAAGCATAACGTTTCAAATGCCGTAACCGTAATACATATTACAAAAACCAATTTAACTCATCTAGAGGGAATCTTATAGGGGAATGACAATTAGTAAATAGCATTCTTAATAAGCAAACTTACTCTAAAAGACCTACATCAATTCTCTTTAATGATATCGTTGTTACTGATAAGCTTGAAGTTGCTGATGTCTTCAATAATTCCTGGACTCACTCAAGGAAGGGCCTTATAACGCCAGATTCCTCCAATTGGAACGCGAATTCGCACGGTATAAAATCGACATCTTAGGGCTGAGCGAGATAAGGTGGTACGATGCTGGGGAATACATCTCCCCAACAAAAAGCACTGTGATGCTCTACTCTGGTAAACCAGCTGGAAGTGCACGGAGCTCTGGCGTAGGACTCGTGCTAACTCCAGCAGCACGTAGTAGCCTCAATCCTGGAAACCCGATAGTGACCGGATATTGACGGCTAGGTTCCAGAGTAGAGTCAGAAAAATTACCATCATACAGTGTTATGCTCCGACTCTAGACGCGACTGAGGATGAAAAGGATAATTTTTATAGCCACTTAGGTGCCGCCAAACGCCTAATGGGGACATCGTAATGGTAATGGGAGATCTCAATGCCAAGGTGGGTAACGACAACACCATGCTTAAGCACGTGATAGAAGTTCACGGCGTGGGAGACCGTAATGACAATGGTGAGCGGTTTGTGGACTTCTGCAATACCAACCGCCTAGTCATCGGAGGTACGCTGTTTAAGCATAACACCTGCCATAAGATCAGTTGGGTCTCTACTGATAGGCAACGAACATCCAACCAGTCTGAAACAGACGTGGAGCTGACGTCGGACAAGAACGAGACCACCATCTTATGGTTGCTCATTTACGCCTTCGTACTGCATCCGTCAACAGCAACCGCTCAAACCTACTTAATATCACCAGGTTTAATATCGACAGGCTCCAGGTTCCCCAAGTGCGCCAACAGTTCAGAGACCATCTTGCCTTAGAAGCAGAAGCAATCAGCAGCATAGAGAACATGGATGACCACTGGAGTGCTGTGAAAAATGCTTTTGCGACTGGGGCACGCACGTATGTCGGTAAAAAGCAGAAACACCACCGCACATGGCTTTCTACAGACACCTGGAGACGGATCGATGAGCGTACAGCAATCAAGGCTCGGATTGCAGCGGCCTCAGCAGTAGAGAGAACCGAGCTTGAAGCCCAATACCGTGCGAAGAAGAAAGAAGTGCAGCGTAGTGTGAGACGTGACAAACGTCAATATGTCAACTCACTGGCCTCAAGGGCTGAAGAAGCAGCGAGTAGGTGCGACAGTAGGACTGTTTACAACATCACTAAGGAGCTCATTGGTGGTCGAAACTCCAAACAACATCCAGTGAAGAGTCTAGACGGTAACCTTCTGATCTCGGATGAGGATCAGCTCACTAGATGGAGAGAACATTTTGCTACAGTGCTAAATCACTTAGGCGACGGCGATATGATCTTGAATTCGAATGAGCAGTTCGAAGCAACAAATTCCCGAATTCGCACCGTACCTCCCAGTAAAACTGAAATAATAACAGCAATCAAGTCCCTCAAGAAGAACAAAGCGGTGGGTATTGATGGCATCCCTGCCGAGCTATTTCAAGCGGCGCCAAATACATCGGCAGATTTGCTGCATCCGCTAATACGGAGAGCTTGGGATAGTGAACAATTTCCACAGGAGTGGAAAAGGGGGATGTTCATTAAGCTTCCAAAGAAGGGTAACTTGATGGAGTGCGGTAACTGGAGAGGTATATGTGTTCTTCCAGCTGTAGCCAAAATAATAGCTAGAATAATTCTAGAACGAATTAAAGAACATTTAGATTCAACTCTCGATGTCGAACAGGCAGGCTTTCGCGCTGGATCCTCCTGCATCGACCACATAAACACCTTACGGATCATAATCGAACAATGCGTTGAGTATAGGTCTCCGCTACATTTGCTGTTTATCGACTTCGAAAAGGCTTTCGACAGCTTGAATCGAGATGCTATTTGGTTGGCCTTGCGCAGGAGAGGCATTCCAGAAAAACTTATAGCTATTATCAAGGCTACATATGAGGGCGGCAAGTGTCACGTCGTGCACAATGGTAAGGTGTCGGACGATTTTGAAGTCCAAAGTGGAGTACGTCAAGGGTGCATACTGTCACTACTATTGTTCTTGGTGGTTATCAGCGATGTACTCCGTGCAGCATTGACGGAAGCTAATTCTGGAATTCGTTGGACTATGACATCTTACCTTAAACACATAGATTACGCTGACGATGTTTGTCCACTTTTACATCGGATAATGGATCTTCATTTGATGACCCAAAATCTAGAAGCTGAGGCAAACAAAGTGGGGCTAAAAATAAACACAGCCAAAACAAAAGCCCTGAGTACTTCCAATACCCGCGCTCAACTTAACATTGCCGGAATGCAAGTCAAGAAAGTTGATAACTTTCTATATCTAGGAAGTGTCGTCTCGGCTAATCGTGGTGGCACCGAACTGGATGTGTGCAGCAGAATCGGGAAGGCTAAAGCTGCGTTCGGAATGCTGTCCAAAATCTGGAGAAGCAATGTTATTAGCTTAAGAACCAAGCTACGACTGTTCCGCTCCAACGTAGAATCAGTGCTGCTTTATGGGTGCAGTACCTGGAAGGTAGACACCATTAACACACGCAAGCTGCAAGTCTTCGTAAACAAATGCTTAAGAATCATCTTGAGGATTTTTTTGCCGAACCGCATCTCCAACGAACAACTTTATCTGAGAACGGGCCAAGAACCTAAAAGCATTACTATACGAAGAAGAAAGTGGCAATGGATTGGACACACCCTACGGCGCGAAGACAACTCCATTGCGAAATACGCCATGCAGTGGAATCCGCTCACCCAAGCAGGCAGAATAGCGGGACGCCCTAGGCAAACGTGGCGCAGAACAGTTGAGGAGGAATCGAGCTCTTTAGGAATGAGTTGGAGGCAGCTCAAACGCGTTGCAGAGCTCCGAACACGATGGCGCGCAGGCGTGGTTGACGCCCTATGCCCCCCGAGGGGTTAAAGGATATAAGTAAGTAAGTAAGTATCTCAAATCGGATGCTTAAGAGCATGGCATTCTTTGTTGTTGATGTCCTGGAGCATATTTTTAATAAAAGTGTTTTATCTGGCGTATTTCCCGAATGCAGATGTAGTGTCTCTTTACAAAAAGGTGCTGCTAATGATGTGACCAACTACAGACCTATTTCGCTTCTTCCTTCAATAAGCAAAATTTTTGAAAAAGTAGTAAAAAATAGGATTGTTAGCTTTCTGAATAAAACATGCTTTTGGAGTTAATTCCAATTTGGATTTCCAAAAGGTAAAAGTACAGAGAATGCACTGTTGAATTTTTGTTCACAAATCTTCAAGAACTTAGATAAGAAAAAGTTTACACCAGGTCTATTCGTCGATATTACCAAACCCTTTGATATGGTTAACTATATCATTTTGCTGCAGAAGATACAAAATGCTGGTTTTCGAGGTTCTATGCTCAATTGGTTCAAATCATATCTTAAAAATAGATCACAAAGAATAAAAATTGAAGCAATAAGAAGTGAAATTAAGTTTATGAATTTAGGTGTGCGCCAAGGAACAGTATTGGGACCGATTCTCTTCCTGATCTATGTTAATTCATTATTTTAATTAGCTTTCAGAGGGCATCTAACTGCTTTTGCAGATGACATAGGTTTAACCTACATTTCGGTAAGCCCTCTTAATTTAATTGCTGATATCAATTCAGATTTGGAACTGCTAAGGACATGGATCGCTGCGCACAAACTGATTATCAGTTCCAAAACAAAAATGTTTTTCAGTCTGTCGGTGCAAAACTTCTTTGACGCTGAAGTTTTTTTTTCATGCCCCCGAGTACCAAAGGTTTAAACTGTTGAACTGCTTCTGCAGCCAAAAGTGTTTTCAAATCGAGAGCGTCAATGAGTTTAAATACCTGGGGTTTATTATTGATTCCCAAATGTGTTTTTATAATCACATAGACAACTTTAGGCAATATTTTCGTGCAATGCCTTAGTTGCCCAACAAAGCTTCTTAAAGTAATCTATTATGGAATTTTTCACTCCAAACCCAACTTGTTGGGGAGGAGCTTATTTCAACAAAATGCAACCACTTCTTCTCTTACAAAAATATATTATTGGAAAAATATGCGGCAAAAATCCCTTACATCCGAGTTTTTCATTATTCTTCGAACTTAAAATTCTTCGAACTTAAAATTCTTCCTGTCCGCCAGTTGCATTGTTTTAAAGCCCTGAAGTCATTCTTTTATAGATCTGGTAACATAAATACTAGAGTTCTGGAAGGTCATAATATACGTAGCAATCACTTGCATCTAGTAGCTGTTCCTAGCTTTCAGACTTCAGCCTATAAACATGTTTATACTGTTGCATCATGCCGTCTCTTTAATAAACTTCCCTTGTGGGTTAGGACTCTTAGTCCCATTAATAGATTTATGAATCTCCTAAGTCATTGGCTCTTAGCTCAAGATATTAAAAGTCTAGAATCTAGTTCCTGATATTTCGGTGTTTTGTTCTTCTCATAAAACGCTTTTTAATCATAAATTTGAAATTTTTTATTGCTACCGTTTTTCCTAATAATTAATGTGTTATATTTTGCTCGGTTTCAATGAATTCTTGTCTTGAAATATAAATGTACATAAACTTAACTTTAAAGGGTCACCCCACCCATTGAATCAACTTCTTGAAACTTATGCCATTAAAGTGGCATTTAATACTATTTTTGCTCAAGAAATATGAAATGTCACCTAATTTTCTCTAATTCAATTTTGTTCTTTTATTATTTATCTTAGTACTATGGTCATTTAACCTTTAGAGGAAATAAACTTTTATAACTAACTAACTTACTAACTAACTAACTTATTATGCGAAATCTTAGTTGAGAGTGACAGCGGACGGACATCTTATCATTCGCGAATGTATTGATTACTATTCGTTTGATAAGGGCTAGGTAGTTTCATCTTATAGATGAATAATAAGCATTTGTGTATATCATTATCTAATGTTTTCATGAAACTCATTGCCCCTTTTGTGGTTTTGTTTTGAGTCCCATAAGCTATACGATCTTTCATAAAACATCTAGTCAAACTTCTGGTATTGTTTACCCAAACCCCATCAAAGCCCCATTTCTGAATAGCTGTGTGAATACTACCGACATCATATTTCCCACAGTTAGTAACTTGGAATATAAAAGTAGTCGCAGAAACTATCATGGACAAGATTGCAAATGTAATGATATCGAGTACAAGGAAATACGTTGGGAAAATGTTGAAAAACCGAAAACTCTCCAAGTACCTAAACGCAAACAATTTCCAAGAAAAAGTAAACGAGATCCGAATGAATGTCACAAATTTTCAAAATCTACCGAAACATTAATTAGCAAAAGGTAAAAAATAAGAAACCATCTGTCATCAGATACATTTTTCCTGGCTATGCCTTAAAAATGAACAACTCATCTAATTATTCCGCTCTTTTTCTTTCCTTCTGCATTTCATCGGAAAAGGAGACCATGAAGGGGCACCTACTGTGAGAACTATTTCTTACGAATCATTTCAACAAAGAACAAAACACAGTCACCAATGCGAGAGAATGAAAAGATAAACAGAAGAACAAGACTTAAACTCGTTATTTTAGAAAAAAGTGGTTTCGGATGCGTGTCCCCCTTCAGCTTTGGACACACACATGTCCAGCGCGAGATGATAAACATTTGTGTGACTGCCCTTTGAGTCAAGTGTCTTTCGAAAGCCAAGTATTATAGTTGGGGCTTATCTCGATCTAAGCAGCAATGTGCATCTGCGTGTTCCTTTGTGAGCTAGACCTTTTGACCAGTCTCGACGGATGGTGGAATGTAATTAAAAAGTTACAAAAATAACCCTTTAACCCCGTCGGTCGACTGAAGGAAGTCTCAATTGCCACTTAATTTATTCAAATCTCGATTGCGTAATAAATTATTCTTAATCGCGAGATGATTATCAAATTTCCTTTGTACCTAGTGATACATGATTTCGTTTTGTATTATTGATTGGATTTATTCAGGGATCTAGAATAGTTTGAAATTTTGTTGTTTTCTCGGTCGTTAGCATTTATTCGTTCAGGTTGAACAATTTGTCGTTATAGTTCGCGTTAGACCAAGGACGGGTTATGTTAAAGTGGAAAATATTCAATTAAATTTAAATGAGAAATAATAAATTTTAATTTTATCTGTGAGTCAGCGTAGGTAAATATATTCTCATGGAACGGTTACAGTGAATTAAGTCATACCATATCTAGATTGAGAAGGAGATTGGTGTCGCAACACAAGTGTGTAAGTAGTTTGTTTAAATTTTTCAAGTAAACATTTTATCTGGAGACAGTTTGTTTACACTTAATTTTTCGTTATGATAAGATCTTTTCTTCTGTTAAGTTTTTGTTAGTTTAGCACTAAATAAGTAAACGGCAGTTAGAAAATAAACAAACATACGCAAAGATTGCGAAATAAGTTGCTGACATCAGGCTCTTTTCAGGGATGATTTACATATATACATATATAGTACTGGAAGAACCCCTAAATTGGAAGTGGCTCCACTATAAACAAAATGAGTGACAAATTTGTTTTTCTCAAGTATACGCATGTGCTATTATTAAAGCAAATATTCCCAATATGTTTTTCTTCGAGTTGTGGTTTGAAATATGTACTCCTATTGGAAAAATGTGTATCTCCACCTGTGTATTTTCAAATGTACTAGACCTAATAGACGATTTTTTTTAAGGACAGTGGTGGCCCAGTAGCACGCATATCTATATAAATATAACGAATGATCGGTGCCACGAATGATTTTCCTTAAATTCATAATTACATTGCCTTTTGAATTTTTAGTTTTTCATTCACGAAAACAAATATATTTCAACGATCTTCTTCTTCTTCCTATTTCGGCGAGGTTATGATATGAAAACAAGGGATCATAACCCTCCCACCTCACCGCGTTTCTACTGATCCGCCTGTGGGTTCGCCTATTGGACCTCAGAAAATATCGACAGGCCTCCCGATTTTGGATCACTCGGTTACTAAGGCCAATGAAATACTGAAGTCGCCCCATTTGTGTGATACAGGCGATGTCTTTGGAACGTTCATTGATATTGCCTTTTTAACAGGGTTCAAATGATCTCTTCTTTGAACGTCGCAATACTTGCTGAGCCGGTCGCGCTCTATTATTCGTAAGATAGTTTCCTCGACGTGAAGGCTTCCACGGATCATCAAACAATATTTTTCAACGATGTCTTTTAAAAACTAAATAAAAAAAATCCCATTGTTCATAATTACATGTGAACCTAACAGTTAGATTATCCTGTCCTGGGCCTCCACCAACAAGCCACTCCAGCCAGCCCGTTTACGAACCGGGTACCTTCATTTGCGCACGCCTAGTTGGTTGAGGTCTCCCTCCATTTATTTGTGCCATCCATCCATGGTGTATTGGAAGATTTTCCGAGCTGGAACGTTGAGCTCTATTCGCTCTATATCACCCAGCCATCCCTGTCGCCGTATGAACTCTTTTGGCTAAGTCGATGTCATTGTATAGGCCGTATAGTTTGGCACTGTATCTTCTCCTCCACTCGCCGTCTATGCACATGGGACCAAAGATCACTTGAAGAACTTTTCGCTCAAAGTAACCAAGGGCATCTTAATCCGTTTTGATAAATTCCATGCCTTGGCGGCATACAGGAATAAGATGATTAGTATCTTATACAGAGTTACCCTATTAGTCCGAGATAGGGCTTTATTAGCCCATAGAAACAGCGATTGACAAGATGTTAAGTGTCCTTTCTTGTAGAGAGCATATATTTTGTTTTGTTTTCATTTACCGCTAAACTCATCTCTGCTGCCTCTGTCTCAATACTCACAAACGCCCTGCTGATGCCCCTCCGACTTTTGACTATCATCGGCCATCGGCGTAAGTGAGTTGTAAAAGATTGTACCTCCAGTGTTGGCTTGTGAGTTCCGTATAATTCTTTCAAGTATGATGTTAAAGAGATTGCATAATAGCGCAGCACCTTCTCTAAGAAATTTTTTGATATCGAACGATTGGTGGTGTTCTTACCGACTTTGGTGGAGCAGCGAGAGTTCTCCAGTAGGGATGACTAGACAAGGTTCTGTATAACTTGTCTCTATACACGGTATCATAGCCAACTTTGAAATCGATGAAGAGATGATGCGGATCGATTTTATACTGATGGGTTTTCTCCAAGGTCGGTTGTAGTGTGGTTAGTGAGCTTTCCCGGCCTGAAACCGCACTGATAAGGTTGTTGACGAGTGGTTTTAGGCGTTCACATAATACCATATACCCATTTGGGTATTGATCGAAAGAATAAAATCGTAGATACAAGCTGTCGAAATGACGTTCCTTTGCTGTGTTGCTGGAATAAATAACTCATAAGGATCGAGTACGTAACACCAGAGTATGCGAGGCGCAGCTACTACTCCGAATGGAACGGTCGATGCTTCGATAGTTTGGTCACATAGTGCGTATGTTTCCAAACCGGCTTCCAAGATGTGTCATGATTGCCGTTGCATCAGGTAAGCGAACCCTCGGTAGGCCTAGAAATAAATGGTTGGATTAAGTCCGACATCCCTCATGGAGCCGTCCAGGGATTCCTCCTAATAAGTTGGAGTCAATGGCGGATGATCGAGAAGGATGGAGAATCCAACTGCGCATCCTACTACTGCGACCCTCATAAAGAATTAGCGGGCTATTGAAAATGTATTTATTGAAATGTATGTTATGTTTACATATATAAACGAAAAAGTTATTAAATTTGTAAGCCTCATGTCTTTCTTAAAAAAATAAAAAATAAACCAAAACCCAAATTAAACAAAAGGGTTGTACAACACTGTGAATTTTATGTTTATATTGTTTTATATTGTATTTATCCCATTGAAGAAGTTGTCTATCTTGATGGCGTTATCCATTGTAAATCATAAGCAAATGACTCGAGTAGCAATGACAAAGTTTTTGTTTTTGAAGAAAAAAGAAGAAGATATTCGAACGTTGAGTAGGACGTGGAGTAAGGCATCATGGAGATATACCTTCTTTGCTGAAGTGGGTTGGAGTGCTATTATATTTTGCTCGATTTTTTCTGAACTACACGTTCTATTGAAACTTATTAATAAAGTATCGGCCTGCTGGCGCAAACAAAATTATTGATTAAGTATCTTTTTTGACAAAAGAATAACAAACAACGGCCAGACAGATGTACGCTTCTCCTTCAAAATTATTTAAAATTGCAATAAAATCTCATTCTCATTTGAATGCAAAACAAAAACAATATCAATGATTGTATCACGATTCAAGTGGTTGTTATGGAAGTTGTTGTTGTTATTGAATATTGAATTCAATTGGCTGCTAATAAAGGGAAATATTGTACTGTACACACAAGTACATACTACAATTTTCGCTCATGCATCTTCAATTGCAACTCGTAAGTGTTAAGATCATCACAACACAATGGCATGTGGTTTTTGCTATGTAGAATGTGGTCTAGGAACTCGTAGTGCGTCAAGAGCGATGAACTATACCACGACACGTCTTCGTTTCTAGTGAATTCAATTACATTAGAAAATTAAAAAACAAAATAAGAGAAAACAATTGAAACGAAATTGTTTTATTACTTACTCTTTGATTCTATCACGTCATTGTGCCTTGTGGCTCCAGTGAATCATCATGAGTTTAAATTTCACTTAAAAGTGAAAGGCATTTCAATGTTAAGATATTTGTCACCTGTATAGTCATCCTTTTGATGATCTCTGAGGAATGACAAGCTCCATCATCGGCCTGTTGCATACATTTATTTAATACCTTTATGTACACCCCCCCAAATCAATCGCTAAATAGTAGGTTTTGCTACACCACTATATGCCACCCAGTGATATAGTTCAGTTTGGTTTGGTTAAAACTGTTTGCACACATCTATGCATCCTGTGACCACATTTTAGATGACAGGCTTTGTGGAATCCATTCGTTCTATAGGTGAAGGGAATCTAATCGAAGATGGTAGTTACTCGACCACATAACTTCCATCAAAATGCTAACAAATGAGTCAGTTTGGCTTTGGAACGTCATTCACTGTGGCTTCGGTGGAATGTGAAGGTGATTTACGATACGACACGATGGGACGAATGGATGAGTGAGGAGATGTGCAATACACAGTCATCGTAGTCGTGACACATAATGTTCCACGAAACCTGTTCTCTCGTTGGTAACACGAATACGGAACTCGAGTCGAGTTTTGGTCATTATGAAGCTGCAAACGTGGTTTAAAAAACCTTAATGGGATCAGTGAAAGATCATTATCAGTATGTGGGTGTGTTTTTAGTACTTTACT
This sequence comes from Brachypalpus laphriformis, assembly GCA_945910035.1. Lineage (NCBI taxonomy): Eukaryota > Metazoa > Arthropoda > Insecta > Diptera > Syrphidae > Brachypalpus > Brachypalpus laphriformis. The sequence continues at coordinate 89,998,122 of OX246753.1, read as the reverse complement.
GGTTTGAGGGGGTATGCAGGAAATAACTGAGTGCAAAGTATTCAGAACGAATGGAATTAAACGTATTTCGATTATAAATGAGTTAAAGGGTGATGAAAGGCATTACAATGAGAGATTCAGTGAGACTTCGTGTCGTCGCTATATGTATTGTAGATTTGGCCGTTTGCTTTTGCCCTTATGATTACATTAAAACTACGAAGCCAACCTAAGGGGCCCCATAATAAAGTTTATGTTGGAAAATATGGCAATAAGCAGTAAAATATACGAACAGCCCATGCGGGTAGCGATTAGAGAAAAGAAAGGTTTAATCATTCTGATTGAAATTAGGTCAAACTAAGCTCTGAAGGAAGAATACGTGAAAATGACGAACATAGCTAAAAAGATAAGAGGCGCTGTTCCAGAAAATAAAGCTACGTGCGAACTTTCCGATGCGTGTTATCGTGCGCCATGTGAGAAAGTACTGAACATAAAGGAGTGTGTTCTGCCAAACGAAGTAACAGTCGACATATATGTTTATCTATTCTGCTTAATCAAAACATAGATTAAGTAGACAGTTGCCTTGAAATGTAAACTGAAATGGATAAGCAGTTGTTTGGAATATTTGTATCGGTCAATGTGAAACCGCAACGGAGCGGTGCATAGCAAGTCTAGCCATTGTTAGATCAGTCTAGCATCCAATCAGTTTAAGCTAAATGTAAAGACCACTCCACAGTCCACGACACTGTTCATAGAAATAAGAGTCGGTGATATAGCTAGCGTTATTTGACATAGGACAAACGTTTGACCATTCGCGCTGGCAAATGACGTTTGCCGTTGACCAAGTGTCATCTTTCACTTAGATCGAACAATCACTGCCAAATGGCAATCGGTCAAAGGTTTGCATGAAATATATGCCGTTATGGCATAAATATATGCATGTTGGCCCATTTGACAACAAAAATGGTAAAATATTTGGTATTGGCTAAATGGACGCGAGGTTTTAACAGAAAGAAGCAGAGCTTCTGAAAAAGTTTCATGAATTTTATAAGTCCTTTATATTTACCTGACGCATCTCATCTAGCAAAAATCTAATTAAAGATATAAACTGTAACCTGTATCATATCATACGGTTTCTATAGCGGTTTGCCTATCAAAAGTATTTAGCTGAGATCTATTAACAGAACCTTATAATAAGTTGTGAGTTATGTGGTGTATTGCATTCTTTTAATTTTGTATGAATACCTACTGCCTTATAGTCCAGAATACTTTAGAATCGTATCATTTGCTTCATGGGTAATCGCTGCACGGGAGCTTTCCCGAGGACACCCTAGATGCTTTACTCAACATACCTCCTTTTGATGCTTATGTCATGGGCTGTACTATCAAAACCATTCATCGTCTTGGCGGGGTAGTTTTTGGAAAAATCATCACTGGAGATGACCTTACGCGTCTGACGCAATGAGACCACAATTTTGGCTACATCTATGCCAGCAATGGAATGTAGTCGTAATTTTCACGGGTTGCTCCAAAACCAGTCAATGATCTGGTGTTTTCATGGGAGACGGTAACATTAGTGTTCACTTATCGTTAGGCAAATATGCGTCTTTTTTCGAAACGAAAACTTATGCAATCCAAATGACCATGAACTGTATTATAAAGAAGAGGTGAAAGGCTCGAAGTATTTGCGTCTGTAGTGAAAGTCAGGCCACGCTTAAGGACTTCCTTAACTCTTTAACCACTTCCAGACTAGTTCGTGAATGGAAAAACTCGTTGAGCTCTGTCGCAAGGCTGAATTCTCTGACTTTTATCTGCGTCTCAGGTCACACTGGGATCTGGAAAAATTAAATCTCCACAATTGTGTGTGGTATGACTCTCCAGGATGCAGGTTGACTAAACGAATGATCCCGGACGTCTGAAACAAATCAGCAGCATTCTTGCTGTCTCTCAGCAGTTACCGCAGCATTTAATTTTATTATTAAAAAACTTAAACGGATATGGTTGGTAGTTGAGCCTACAATCTATCAATGGCTTACAGTCATATCCAAAATTTTCGAGAGGATATTACTAAGGCGTCTCCAACCGGTTATAGAGGAAAATAATCTTATCCCTGACCGCCAGTTTGGGTTCAGAAGTAAGCATGCGACAATTGACTAGGTGCATAGGATTACTGACGTAATCGAGAAAGCACTTGAAGAAAAAAAGATTTGCTCAAGCGTAACAAATGCCAATATTTTACAAAACTTTCAAAATAAAGTGGGAGAGAAATTGAAATTGACATTGTCGAAGCACCTTGGTATAGTAGAAACGACGGTATCCACAGGGATCTCGGAATTCCAACAATCGAAGCTGAAACTATTGTAGAAGCTTCGCGAGAAAGCATAGAAACCGACTAATCGGATATGTCAACAATACAGTCCTACAAATTTTGGATGAGAGTAATTTATTGCGCCGACTACAAAGGACGAAATCTTTCGACTTGGCGAGATAAGAATTAACCGCGAAGCTGAAATATAAAAACGGAAGACTTAAAAGATTCCGCGCGGTGTCTCTTTGCAACGTCTCTGTTATTCTTGAATATCTTTGGGTGTTTTACTGAATAACAGTGTAATGATTTCGAATCCTACCACCCTTTCTATTTATAAACTGACGGGGACACTGTTGTGTTACCACTTGGTAGTGACCGTCCGTTGATGTTCAAACATAACTATCGTGTTTTTTTTAATATATTATGTTTATTAATGAATAGAGATCTTCCCAAGAACAAGGTTCACTTCGCTGAAACACTATTCTGTACTAAGACCACGTCGAAAATTGTAATTGCGGTTGCCAACTATGGACAATGGAAAGAGGGCTGGCAACGGTGTACAGGGTGGCCCAAAAACACTCACCCGATGTTGTTTTGCTATATCTTTAAAACGAAATGCCATACCACCTTGATCAAAAAGTTCCCGGAATAAGAACCGTGTGGAGCTCCCATCGTTCCGATTTGAGTTCTGTTTTCTTTGTTAAGTTGGTACATCTGTTGTTGATATTCCCTCTAAATCTTAGCGTCATAGCTTGACATTTGCAAAAGTTACGTAGCCAAGAGTACATCTATCTCTGTGTGTGTTGGCGATTTTTTACCAGACCAGAATTGTGGGCAGAAAACTCGTGGATTTTGCACCATGATAACGCCCTGTCGCACAGTGCCATCATTATTCGTAATTTTTTGACGAGAAATGCAACAAATACCATCCAACAGCCACCGAATTCACCTGATTTGGCTCCCTGTGACTTCTTTCTGTTCAATCGAGTTAAAAACCATTACAGGGAACGCGTTTCAGCAGCCGAAAGGAAGTAATGGAAAAATCGCAGGAAGCACTGATGGACATACCGAAAACCGAATATAAAAAATGTTTCGAAGATTGGATCAAGCGCTGGCATAAGTGTGTTGCAGTCGATGGGGAATACTTTGAAGGGGACAATATAGATTTAGATGAATAAACTTGTTTTTTTAATTTTCTGAATAAATTCCGGGAACTTTTTGATCAAGGTGGTAATTTCATAATTTTTTTATAATGTTTACAGGGTGGGCCAACTACAAGTTTCTTTTTACAAATGCAATAAAATGAATAAAATGGAATTATTTCCGTGTATTATGGCTTTATTAGTAAAAGCAAACATTCCCATTAATTATGGAATACAACGTCGTTCAAGTGGCTGACTCGGCTGGCCACGCAGTAGCGCATTCTATCACTCCAATTTTCCAAGGCCTTGTTGATGGTTTCGGGCTGTACCTCACGGATTGCTTGGATAGTATAAGTGCTTGAATCGTTTCCGGATTGTTGGCATAACATCGGTCCTTCACGGTTCCCCACAAAAAAAAATCCAAAGGGGTCAAATCGCAGCTCCGCCAATTGACATCGCCAAAACGGCTGATAACACAATTTGGGAATTTGGTGCGCAAAAGACCGATTGTGGCATGGGCTGTGTGGCATGGCGCGCCATCCCGCATGAACCAGAGATCGTCCAAATCCATGTCTTCAATTTCAGTAAAAAAAAAGTGGTTAACATGGCTCTGTAACGCCCACCCTTGACCGAAACGTTGTTCCCAGCCCCATTTTCGAAGAAAAATGGTCCAATGATGCCACCACTCCACAATCCGCACCAAACTGTCACTCTGTGGATGCATTGACTTCTCGACAATAACGTGCGGGTTTTCCGAGCCCCGGATGCCGCAATTTTGTTTGTTAACGTAGCCGCCGAGATGAAAATGTGCCTCGTCAGAAAAGATGATTTTTCGCCCAAAATCGTTGTCCAATTCAAGCTGCTCTAAGGCTCAAACTGCGAAGCGATAACGAAGCGGATGGTCGTGCGCTTTCAATTGCTGAATCAATTAACGAATAATCTCAGATCTTTGTGCAGAATTCTCCTCAGGCTGGTGCGTGAAATGTTGAGCTGTTGAGATCGATGACGAGTTGATTTTCGTGAATTGAGTCTCACACTCTCGGCTACACCAGCCACATTCTCGTCTGTGCGCACCGTACGACGAAGGGGACCATAAGTGTTGTCCACTAGCATACCAGTCTCACGAACTTTTTGCACAAACTTGCGTACAGCAGTGGGTGCTTCATTTCCGCCAAAACTCCTTTTCAAAAAACGCACTGTTTGGGCTACACAGCACTCACTTTGGAAATAAGTTTTCAATATTTCCCAATGTTGTTCAATCGTAAAGCGACTCATTTCGTTCCGCGGAGGTATGATACTGACTTTCTGTCAAGATTTCGACCGGGAAACAGCTGTCAGTGTCAAAATAACCTATGATTTAAAAAGAAATCACTAGATGGCCCACCCGTTATATGGACTTTTAAGTTTTTTTTCCATTACGTTTTGAAGATGATATCGGTCAAGTGGGCATCGCCATTGTTGATGACCATTTGGGCTCTTTTTACCGCATTTTCGATCGTTTTGGCGAGAACTTCGGACGATATATGTTGGCATCTTCTCATAGACCCGTGACTTCAACAAACTCCAAAGAGAGAAGCTTGGAGCGCTCAAATCGGGCGATCTTACCGGCCAGTGCAGTGCAAGGCGACCCAGAAACGCATCCTTTAAAATGTCCATTGTCGCGCGAGCTGTGTGTGCAGTTGCAACGTCTCGTTGGAACCACATGCCCTCCAGTCCCAATTCATCAATTTGCGGCAATAAAATTCGTTGATCGACGGCTCATCCGCTACATCTTCAGCCACAGCGGCGATATTCTCGTCGGAACGAGCACTACGAGGCCTTCCGGTGTCGCTTCTGTCACGTGTTGCTCCAGTCTCTTCGCGGCGAGCGGCTAAACGCCTTAGTGTTTGACCTGTTGGCATAGGACGGCCGGAAAATCTGCGCCGAAATTCATGTTGCGCCAAAATCATTGACAAATTATTCCGTAAAAAAATAGTCACGAGTATTCCACGATCTTGAGGAGTATAGCATTCCATCGCTTGTCGGCGTGCATTCTTCATCCGCTTACTTCACAAATATCAAAGCAAAACTGACTGACTCGCCGCCATTTGCAAAAGTTAGTTGCATCTTCCGATATGGTGATACATTTTGGGCCACCTTGTATTTATGCGGCCGGGTCATTTTTTGAAAAAATTTTAACTCGCTGTACATATGTAGATGTATATCTTTCATAAATTTATTTCTATGACTTTAGTCCCGATACATAGCCTTTCTTCTCCGTGGGACATACGAGTAGCTAAACTCATTTTTACAGAAGTTGGGCTATACCTATATATAACACGCCAGCCAATTGTATTGAACCAACAACAATCTGCTATATCTTTAGGCACTTTTTTCTGCCCGAAATAAATATACAGAATAATAGAGAGCGCTTATAAAATTTCTTTCAACTTCCAGCTCAGAGTCCGGAAATTTAACTAAACAAAACGTCATTCCGATTTATTCAATAAAATCAATAAACCCAATACTGTTTTATGCATGCAATGTTCATATTCATTTCATTGCCTGCAATAAAATTCCAGTGCGCACTGAGTTGGCAATGTTTAAACATTTTTGTTTGAAATATTTTCCCCCCAGAGATCTTAACATCTCCATTCAACCAAAAACATCCACAAGCGGACCCTGAGTTTTGTTTAACACCTCTGTGTTTCCAAAAAAAAAAAAAAAAAAATATCAAAAGTGCAATTCACATTGACCAGTGGTCAGTCAGCTCCATTCTTCAACTAAATTGATTCTGGTTTTGTTCTATGGTTTCGTTTCATTTTTTCCTGTTCTGGTTCTTTTGGGACAAACATAACGCGCCGGCACTATAAACCAATTGGACGACTGACGTGGCGTTCAGAAATTACTCGTTTTGGCACAGCTCCTTACTCCCGCTGCTGCTCCATACAATGCGTTTGGTCCGTGTGAGTAATTGATCAACAAAAACAAGTCGAAAAAAAAATGAAAACAAATCCCACTGCACACGTCCAGGCACCTATCCAAAATGGAAATTGCTTTCGTGTTTACTGCGATTCCGGTATTTTTTTTTTCCGCCCCGACAGTTTGTGGAATTTCATTCACGGTATTGGTGTTGCAGCGTTACAACTGGAGGGCTAAGGTTTACCACTGGAAAAGAAGTTGGCGATCCAGAGCTCTGCTAGAATTTCAGTTGGAGGCAATTTGATAGGTCATAGGAAAGCATAGCGAGTTTCATAGATTTCTATCGGATTTTAAGGAATTACAAATGGGAAAAGGAGAATAGAGGAACACAAAAAACACCGGATTGTTCTACCTTATGTGCTACCAAAGTTCTAATGGGATTGTGGCGGTGGTGGTGGTTGGTGGTGTTTGGGGAAGACCTTGCCCACGCTTTCATCTTAAGGAAATCAATTCGTTTTATTCAATATTTCGAATCCGATTAAATGGTATACCTACTGTGTGTGTATTCTGTATTCTTGTTTATGACCTTTCTTGTATGTCTGGACGGAAATAGCGAAGCTTTGAGGTAATCACAAAGTTTTATTTTAAGTAGAAGATGAGTTGCAGTCGTATGAAATGGTAGTTGGATTGACAGCATTTATGAGCTGCGGCGGATTAGAATTGATTTTACTATTTGTATTTTTAAAATGTCTTATAAAGCACGAACCATGAATTCCATTGTTCGAAAAATTATTATCTTCCTCGACTACTATGAACCTAAACCAACCGCAGATACATTGATACAATATTGCTTACAACGGTGCCACAGTATCTTTGAAAATAAATTATTATGATTTAAAGTGTCAGTTTCTTATTTTAAAAACTTTATAAATTGCATTCTTCATAATATAGCATCACTTCAACAATACGAAGAAAATGATAGTGTTTACTACAAATAACTTAAAAACTTGAAGGAAAAACAACCGAAAATAGAACATTTTCATGTAAACTTTGAAAACTTTTCTTCACGTAACTAGTTGTTTGATATTCTTGTGTTTTCTCTTAACGTAAGAAACTTTTCCCCACATAACGTCAGATACTATATTTTCCAAGAAATAACCGCATGAATAATGACTGGTTACTATCAGAAAACACATGAGTATCCCCCTAATCAAAATACACAGAGGGTGCAGTGATTTGAAATGGAAAATACTTATTATGTTCTTGGGTACAAACAGAAGTACATATACATTTAGTAACTACATATATAATATAAAGCAAAATGATACCACATATTTAGTTAAAATATTTAGGGAATAGTAATATATAGTAATCTTTATTCACAACAATCAATTTTATTAGTATTAGAAAGCCCGGGGGTTTATTGGCGCAAAATAAAGAACCGATTTTCTATAATAAGTAAAAGTGCAACTTATGTCGCGTCTTGACCGTCTTCAGCGTTTTCCAAAGCTAAGTGAAAGTTAAAAAAGTGTTCACAGCTTTTGCTTATCTGTTCCGTCTTGATGTTTTCCGCCATAAATGTTACCGACCATTGGGATGTGTTGCCGATCCCACATAAATAAATTACAATAATAATCTTAATACTATAGCGCTAGCTACCTTGTCTTTCGACTAGTTGCATATAAAAATAAAAATAAATGTATAAGAAAGTATATTTATTTATCTAAGCTTAATACAAGCATCAACTTAAAGCTAAAGCTTAAAAACTAACAAAAAAGGGGACTTAACGCTAAGCTTAAAACTATTATTATTTATTTTTTATTTTTTTTTTTTTTAACACAAGCTCAAACAATCTAAAACTTAACTTAAAACTAACAGAGGATGGAAAAGCTCGTAAGAGAAGGGAGAGGGTAGAGGTGAGAATTTGGGTGTGGGGGTGGTAAAATCAAGATAGGACTAGGTGGAATTGAGGCGGAGCTGAAGATCGTTTCGAAGGGTGGTTCTGCTGCAGTGGAAGTCAAATGTTTTTTCCATATAGTTAGCCAAGCGCAACATTCTGGACAGTGGTGCATTATAACCATAATTGGTGCGATGATAAGAGAGACGGAAGAGGGGAATGGACCTTAGGTTACGGGGATTGGTGTTAAATGAGACTAATTCAAGAAACGCGGGGCAATCAATTTGACCAGTGATTAGCTGATGGAGGAAGAGTAAGTCGGCAATATCGCGACGAGTTTCGAGAGACTGAAGATTGATGAGCTTTAAGCGTTCAGAGTAGGGAAGTAAGTCGTATCTATCAAGCCAAGGGAGACCGGACGGCTTCAATACGTCGGATGTGTACAGCATAGTGTGGCGACCAGGCTTGGCTAGCATATTCGAGGATAGGTCTAGCGAAGGTTATATAAAGTGATTTGGTGACGTATGGGTTCGAAAATTCCCTTGAAGCCAAGCGCAGAATTGGCTCTATTTATTATGTGGTCAATATGGGAACGGAAGTTAAGTTCCCTGTCGCAGATTACACCTAAATCACGCAAAAAAGAAACTTGTGGGACAAGCTCGTTGCAGAGTAAGTAGCTCCTATGAGTTGATGGAAGTCGTGTACGGGAGTAGGTGATGAATTGGCATTTGCTGACGTTAAGTTCAAGATGATTTGTCTGACACCAGAGAGAAAATCTGTTCAGGTCATCTTGAAGTGGGCGAGAGTCATTGGGAGAAGATATGTATCTAAATATTTTCATATCATCGGCATAGACAGAGAGATACATCAGTCGACATCGTTGGTGGTCAGGACAAAAATTAAAGGCCCAAGGTGACTGCCTTGAGGGACGCCCGAAGTGACCTTAAAGGAGTTAGAGACGGAAGATCTAAATATAACCTCGTACTGCCGACCTTCCAAGTAGGATTTGATCCAGTTGATAAAACCGGGTTGAAAACCAAGAGCTTTCAACTTAAGAATAATAATTCCATGGGCGATTTTATCAAATGCTTTACTGAAGTCGGTGGCAATTACATCGATTTCGCTGCCATCATCAAATGTACACAGCGCCTGAGAAATGAATTCAGTTAAGTTGGTGGTTGTTGATCTACCTTTAAGGAACCCGTGTTGGTTGGAAGAGAATAAGGGTTTGCAATGAAAAAAACATCGAGTCGTAAACGATGCTCTCGAAGAGTTTGGGTATGCATGATAGTTTGGCGATAGGTCGGTAGTTAGATATTTCATTTTTAGGACCTTTCTTGTGAATTGGGATAATAAATGAGTTCTTCCAAAGGATAGGGAAAGAACCTTGGGAAATGGACATAAGAAAAAGAGAAGTCTATAAAATGAATATATCTGTATCTATAAGTTCTTTTCAATTAATGAATTGCTAGAAGTTTAAATCCATTTTTTATATTTTGTTCTGAAGGAACACGTAGTTGCATGTCTGTTGAATTTATTTTGTCGCATTCAGGTGTTAGGTGTTTGATCGTTAAATGTGCATTTTTCTGGCATAAGATACATACTCGTAATCGTTGTTGATTTTTGTAATGATATGGTTGTGAGTGATGTTTGTGTGTCCCAACCGGAGTCGTATGAAGATCCTTAACATGTTTGATGGGATATTCACTGCATAGAGTGCTTTTTCGGTTTGAGTACTGATTCCCGAGTAGTGGTGAAGGTAATTCCAGTTATTTTCTCTTTTCCTTTCAAAGTTTCGAATAAGCTTTATTTAAATAATAAATGTGTGGAACTGAAAAAGTGGGTTGTTTAAATGTGCTTTTGCAATCGTATCTGCTACTTCATTGCCTTTAATGACGACGTGTCCTGGTATCCAAACAAGTTTTAGCCTTTTGCTGTCGCAATCAATTTGTCCCTGATTTTTTCGATGATGTCTGTTCTGTTGTTAACGTTTTTAGTGGCTGTGACTGTTAAGAGGTTATCTGTGAAAATAACATCCTTTTTTGTTATACGGCAGCAAGACAGCTATTCAATTTGTTATTCTGCTCTTGAATAGCTGGAGATTGCAATCTTTTGGAATTATATTTCCTGGGAGTTTGTTCTGTAACAAAAAGAATTTCAGTAGAGAGATGTTTGCGCGTTTTCCAGGTGAACATGGAAATGGTAGGGTCGTTCAGCCTGCTGGTAGGACGTCTGAATGTTGTATTTTTAGCGATTATTCTCTGACGTTTTTCGGAACATCTTCCATGGTAGTATCTGTAGTATAGACATACTCGTAGGTCTGATACTCGGCTGCAATGAGCCAAAGCAGTTGGCGATTCGATGTTAGCGCGAGGTCTTTTATTAGGTGAACTGCTCATTTCTGAATGCTGTCGAGTAAATTTAGAGAATGTTTTGCAGATGAGCTCTAATCGTGGGAACAATATTCAAGCTCTGTCTAACTTGTGATTTGTATAAGAGCAAAATCTGTTCCGATGTGAAGTATCTCTTTCCTCGAAATAAATATCTCAGTTTCACGGATGCTGAATTTGCGATTACTTATGTCCTGTATCCCCTTGTGGGTCCTAGGGCCTCTACTACGCCTACGCGCCATCGTGTACGGTTTCTAGCAATTTGTCTGAGTTCTCCCCAACTTTTCTCTAACAGCCGTGCCTCCTTCTCGACTGTTCTGCGCCATGTTCTCCTCGGACCGCCAGGTCTTCTGCCATCCTGAGTTAGAGGGTTCCATTACATAGCATGGTTCGCTATGGAACTGTCACCCTTTCGGAACGTGTGACCAATCCACTGCCACTTCCGCCGTTGGATGGTTGTGCCTATTGGTTCCCGACCCGTTCTCTCGTAAAGGTGTTCGTTAGAGATACGTTTGGGCCAGAAAATCCTTAATATATTGCGCAGGCACCTATTAACAAACGTTTACAGCTTTCTGGTGATAGTAGTGGTCACTCTCCACGTGCTGCAACCATATAACAGAATTTGCGATGTTGTATGTTTTTTTTTTATTATTAGTTGGTCGTCCACTTGAAGCTGTGGTACGGTAGTCTGATTCTTTCCAGAAAAGACGATGGATTGTCTGCAAATCTTATATATTAATACGTGAACACGAAACCGATCATACGTTTTTTTTTTTAATATTTATTATAAAAGGAGGGGGGTGAAACTTATATCATTCGAAAGGTACTATGCTATAAATGTATAAAAAAAAAAAAATAAAAATCATGTGCGTATGTTACCGTTAAGTTAGGTAAAATAAAGTGAACATACAAATACAAATACAAATATTTGGCGCAACAGCTCTTTAAAGTGCCAGGGCCTAAGCTTCTCGCAACCACTCATGTTGTGTGCGTTATATTTTTCACACGAATGGAAGGGACCTACAGTTTAATGCCGAATCCGAACGGCGATTTGAGAAGCTTTTTCGTGACAACAATACTCTCGGATGTTTGTCAGACGCTCGCGAGAGGTGGGACCGTGAAAAAACTTTTTGGTATTTTCTGGGATTCGAACTTGGAACCTCATGCGTAGTGATCCGACACACTAACCACTTACGCCACGGCGCCCACTGTGAACTGTGAACAAGTGAACATACACACATGATTTCCCCATACAAAACGCTTTAACCAAATTAATAAAAGCATTTTGATCACGTTCATGGCTGTATGAGCTTAAACTCCTTTGTCTTCTCTGTACGGGAGAAAAAAAGTTATGTAAACGAATACATAGCATTGTTTCTCTTGCTGTTTTTTTTTTTTTTTTTTTTTTTTTTTCTCTCGGTTGAATTTCGACCACACGTGATACTAGTTTTATTTAATGACTGGATTCGTGAGGTGTTAGGTGCTTCACAACGAAGTTGTTCGAATAAAATACTATTAGGGTGCTATCATCGGCAAAGCTGAATATCTTCTTCTTAGTCGATTCCTTTAGGTCATTAATATGAACTAGAAAAAGAGTTGGTGAATGTATAGAACCCTGTGGTACTCCAGCGTTTACAGCAAAGATGATACGCCATTGATCACAACTTTAATTGATCTGTCCTGAAGAAGGTTTTTCATCCATGCGGAGATGTAGATATTCAGCTTTTAGGCTGTGTAGACGTGTTTTATAGTACTAACCAATAACGTTTTATTTTCTCTAGGTAGAGTAGAGTAGTAGAAATGGAATGATGATTCCATTGCCAAATCAAAGTGTTTATTTTCATTTTATCCTGATATAATTATTTGTTTTACATTATTATTATTATTTTGTTATTAAATTCCTTATAAGAAAAAAGAAAAAATCACATTCTTCATTTAAGTTTAAAACAGATAAAACATAAAAATTATATTATAAAATAAATAATTTAATGTTTACAAGAAGTACAATACGAAATATAATACAGTCGAACCTCTGTAAGTCGAATCGTCACGGGATCAAACAATGTGTTCGATTTATGGAATGTTCGAGTTACGGAGCATACAAAACTCAAATTACACATGCTCAGTTCTGAAACAATCGTCCGAGTTATAGAAAGTTCGACTTAACGATGTTCGACTTACGGAGGTTCGACAGTATTTCTAATATTTATATATTATACGGTATAGGTAAAATAGGTTCCAAACCTAGGTAGGTGGTGAAGTATATCCTCACCTTCATTTCAGTTCTAAATGCTATATATCTCATCGAAATTATTTTCCGTAAGTTCTAATACGCAAGCACAAATTGTATAAAATGCTTTTAAAGTCTGTCGTTAGACCTAAGTTCAGCCTAAGAATGTATTTGCTTTTAGGTTTCTTATATGTACATATATATCTGGGGAAGACCGAAAGACCACGTCAATGGCGTATGTTGGAGTTGTCATGTAGAGACAGAAAAAGCTGAGCAATTTAACATTCCTCGAGATATTTGTAGGCAAACAGTTGATTCGTAGCGTTGAATACCCTATGTAATAACGCGTACTTATTTGCGAAGAAACGGTGCCACATTAGGTTAATCGCATTTTTGCCACCACCGACTTTTCATGATCATGAATCATCAAGGGTTAAAGTAATAACGAATACTAAATATTTGAAATATTTTACTACTTCAATGGGTTCGTTATCCAGATCATAGTTCTCCTGTGGAAATGAACTTTGTAGTGATGGTCTGAAAATCAGAATTTTAGATATTGAAGCGCTAATAAACCCTCACAAAATAGAACTCGTTCTCTTTACGAGAAAATACAAAGTTCTCCTCATTGACCCTACTATGATATGTCTTCTTTTGGGCAGGAGAGTTAGCTGGAAAGCCAATCTATTAGAACGCATAAGGAAAATGAATGTAGCTCTCTATTCCTGTAACAAGACTATGGGCAGGAGCTGGGTATGCAACCTCAAGTCACTCGCTGGTTATTCGTGTTCATTATCAGGCCTACTACTGTTTGTCGTAATCGTTTGGTGGCCGGCTCTTGATAAAGCCGTCCACCTCACTCAATTAGCTAAGGTGCAAAGATTTGTATGTTTGTGTATCAGCGGTGCACTAAGAACTACTCCCCCTGATGCTCTAGATATTTTCGGCAAACAGATGGCTGCCAGTGCTACCATTCAACTAAAAACCTCCTTGTAGTGGTCCAGTATCACATTGGCCACTGCTCGATCCTTAATCTTCTTAACTTTAGCCATGAAAACACCGATTACACCCCACCGAAACTGAGCATCCCTGACCACAATGAATGAGATAATGCTCCCCCTGCAGTTCAGTTCACTTCTACACAGACGGTTCCAAGACCGAAAGTGGGACGGATTGCGGTGTTTTCTCTGAAAAGCTCTACCTGAGCATAAATAAATATTTGGCACAACAGCTCTTTAAGTGCCAGGACCTATGTAGCTTCTCGCAACTACTCATGTTGTGTGCGTTATATTTTTAACACGAATGTTAAAAATCCCATCCATCACTGTAGCGTATTTCAGGTGGAAATCATGACGACCAAGAACTTTCTCTTAGTTAAAGTGTAATGCAATATCAAGTCAAGGCAATCAAGTACCTGGAATCGTGCTTCTTCTCTTCGAAGGGCGCCTTAAACAGCCGTTTATCTCTCACGGAGATGACGGAGCAGTTCAACATTCATCTTTGCTGGGTGCCAGGTCACAGGGACGTTCAGAATAACTGCAAGGCTGATATGCTTGCCAGATAGGGTAAAACTCTAAAGATCCTAAGTTTGCCCCTCGCTACATGTAAGCATCTACTAAATCTGGACGCTTTTGGCAAACCATCCATAGATGGGAAAATGGCTCAACGTGTCATACCATATTTCGAGACAGATCTGTCGTCGGCTGGAACAGAAACGCAGTGCCGGGTTGATTAAGCTAAAGCGATCACAGATCAGTTTCGTTATCGGTGTCCTAACTGGGCATTGTTTGATACGGCTACATACTAAAAGGTTGGGCCTCTTTTCTAAAGACTTGTAGGAGCTGTAGAGAGGAGGAGGAATTCATTCTTCGCACATTTTCGGCCCTGTTCCAAAAAAACTGCTTCATCTAGGAGCTCCTTTTTTCAATGACCTCGGCGAACTGGCGTCCTTAGGCCTTATGAGCATCCTTCGCTTTATTAAAAGATCCGGTTGGTTTTAGTACCTGGGTAGCCAAATATGCAGAAAGATCCATGGCATGCCAATGGCCTTCTACTGATCTACTGAGTGTGACAGCCAACCTGACCTAACTGATAATACCGCACCAAGCAACATAAACCAGCCAATTGGTTCCGTAATTATCAATTTATTTAAATATCCTCCACTTCTACCACAACCGGGCACCACTTCTCACATATTCAATGTCAAATAGAAAATAGTGAGAAATGTACAGAGGCAGAAAATGCCTATTCTATGTGTCTCTGTGGGTCATTAATAGGTAAATAAATCTTAATTCTACCTCATATAAATCGAAGGTTTGTCATCTAGCAAGAAATAGTATCAATTACCACTTTCGGTAGCCAATTCTGTGCTGTGTAATACTGTATGGCGTAGTTTTAAAGACATTTTCCAACTGACATACCAACAAGTCTGCTGTGCTTAAATCGATAATCTTGCCATGCTCACAAACTTAAATGGCGGAACTAACCAATCACTGTCACTTCAAGAAAGACATACAACAGCCGAGGCGATGTGCATGTTAGAACTCACGAAATGCAATCGACAAACAACAACTAGTACTTTCCAAGCTTCTGGTGGCTGTTTGTTTTTAATTTCAGTTTACAACGCTGCTATAGTGTAAGTGGTATTGGTAAACTGAATCTGTTATTGTTACTCTTTGCAAGAACACCAGCGCTCAGCAAAATAACAATTGCAATGCGTCGTCGACATCGTCGTCGTTGTTCCCTTTTGTGAAAGCAATCACTTCACATGCTTTGTTCTTCCATAATACTTATACTATGGGATGCAACGCTTCCAGATTCCTTTTCATGTTGCCATCTACAGGCTTTAGTAGCCATAGCCGCTAAGAAACCGCTTTTTATTTCCTCCTGCCGATTGCCGATGGATGATGGTGATGATGATTGCGTTGCATCTTCTTTTGCTTATAATAGAAAAAGCCTTTCAGGCAATTTCCTAAAGACGTGAGAGCATAAAAACGTATCTAACCAAAACTGGTTTTACGTTTGAACAGGTGTTTCATAAGTGTTTTTTTTTCCATTCAAACACAACCTGAGTGGATGGGAGAAGATAGCAGCGGACTTGTGATGCTTTTAGAAACCACCGCTAATTGGCAGGATTTTCGGTTTCATTATTTTATGTCCTGTCCCATTTATCGTTCCTTTTTTATATTTTTTTCCTGTGCAAAATGAATGATGAAAGAAATGCAACGGATGTGGCATTCAATTTCGTTGGTTTAACTGCACATATAGAGTAAGGGATGGCGTTTCATTTCATCTCATCCGAGACGATGAAGATAAACAACTCAAAAGAAGGAAAAAATTCCGACGAAGCGGAATGTGACGCATAGAACAAGGAATTCTGCATGTGGATTAGAAATAAACAATTGCAGGGACGAGAGTATTCCTTCCAAATGGGCATGAATTCTTTCAGAGATGCCCCTTTTTTGCCTATCAGGTATATAGGCATTTCATAAGAGGTTTTTTTTTTTTCTAGTGCTCCAGTTTCAGTTCTCCTCTCTAATTGTCATCCTCTGACGGAGAGAAATGTGTTCAATAATTTTTCTTGCCGGCAAGTAGTACACACTTCAAGAGTCTCCTGATGGGTGGGCATGTTTCCAAGATGTGTTAGGCGTCGCCATGTAACATAGAAATGTCATGTGGGACACAGATGTCATTGGGTCCACGATTGGGAAAAAAACAATGGAATATGGGATATTGCAGAAAAAAAAAAAAAAAGGAACTAGGACTTTGAGGATATAAATTGCAATTCCTTGTACTTTGCATTTTCTTTCCTAATTGAGTGCCATGAAAAATGCAAAGTGTGGCTTTTTCATCTTACATGGTAAAATGGACGAAAAGTGGGTCAAAGGGTTACCTGAAGTCGAATTTTAGAATGACAGGTCTTTTTCCAAATGCATCTCATAGATGTTTGTCTACCTGCGTTCCATTAATTTCCTTGAAATAGCACTTGAAGAAGTCAATGTAAGTGTCCTTTGGTAAAACATCATCGTTTAGCTTTTTCACTGAATCTTTTGAATGTATACGAAAAGAGTTCTGAACAAGGAAAGGTTGCAATCAAAGAGTTTACAATTTAGTTGCGTGCTTAAATAACAGCCACGAAAGTAGCAAAGTTACGTATGTTCGTAAAACTAATATTTACGAAAAGCGGTATTAAAACACACCGTCCTGCGGACGACTAACTTCTCCATAATCCTCGACAATTTTTGTAGCCGGTTATGACTCGGTGCCTATAACGAGTTTCAAAAATTTAAAAGAATCAAGTCTCTATTGATGAACACCTCTCATAAGCGGACAACTCGGTTGATCAGACAATTATCCGTGACTAACGATCCTCATTTATATATAAACTTAACCCCCATGAATGGACAAATTTCTCAGTATCATCGGTGTCCGTTCAGGAGAGGTTTCACTGCATTTGATTTAAAAAAAAACTATTAGACCATTTCTAGGTAAAAAGTTTATATGATTTTTCACAATAACTACCTGTCATAACTAAGATAAATCTGACAAACCCAAATTGTGAAAGAGGCGTTCCATGTTGAGAACTTTAACCAGCAAAAATAGGCTGACACATTCCTTTTTGAACAAGATGATAAATGATGAATAAATGGCTTATAAGTGGTTCTTAAAATACACGTTACTGTTTTAAATCTACGCGTAAACAACATCCATTTTCATTTAACAACTTCGAAAACTTCTTTCTAGTGTACAGATCCTCTCGCAAGGCTTCTCCATTTACTTTTATGACTTTAATTCTAAAGGACTCCTAAATAAAATATATGTATGTATGTACCTACTGCAGTACTATAAACAATCTGAAAGCATATTTAGCATTTTATTTATTACTGCAAAATTTTATTGCAAACACTTGCAGAGAACATCTTCCAGCAATTTAGATATGCACGCTTCCTCGTGGAAACATTGACGATAATTATTTAATGAACCATACAGACATCTGTTAATTAAAAATAAAACTACATTACATTGCCGTAGCACAAACCCCAAGAAAGTACGACCACTTGACAGACACACATAATAAGTGGCTTTTCCTCATTCCACACATCTTCTCGATGGGATGCTGCTGATGCTTGTTTTATCCCGAGGGATAGAATGCATTTTTTTTTTTTAAAGCATTCCCTCTGTGTCCCTCCGTTGCAATGTCTAAAAGTAAATATTTTAACCTAGAAGTAGTGGAAAATTTCCTGGGGATCTTCTTAAAACCAGCCGACCGAAATGAAGTGACTCTAGGTGTACTTCAGACACGACATTCTTTTTCTACATAGCGATAAGTTGTGGATGGTTCCTACCTTGTGGTAAGGCTGTTCAGAGTTGGTATATGTACTACACCACGACTGTGGTAATGTTTGCCCTGCGGAAGTGTCGCAAAGGAGCAGCATTTTTTCAATGCTTCTCCATGGGACACTTTGTGCTTGTTGTATGTGATGGGTGTAATGTAATTTAAATTTTTCAAGTTACACCCTTAACCGAGGTCGTGTGGGATAAAGAACAAAAATATAGACCGGAAGAGATGTGACAATTACTTTATGACCTGTAAAAATGTGTTGGTGATGAGCCTGGATCGTTAAAATGGTTGTCGAGTTTATAATTTCATTAAAATGTTATGTTAATGACACGTTGTAGGATGTGAGAGCAGTCGATGGACTTAAACATGTTCAAGATCATAAGTGACAAACGTTATTGTTGCGGTCCAAAGGAAGTTGTTCGATCTAATCTACTGATCCAAGTAGAAACTATCTGATAATGAAACTTTAAATGAAATTGATAGGAAGCCTTTCCAAATAATGGCCAGAGTAGCATTTATTGCTTGGTCGGAAAATATATTTTAAGTATAATGCACTAATGTAAATTCTCCTAGTGTACCATCTGCCGCACACTAATTCAAAGTCATAAAAAATCAATTGTTGCCTTATGCAGCTGTGAACGGAATCTATAGACTACTGTATGATTTGCGCAGTGGGAAAAGGTGATCTGAATTCTTTGGTGACGAATTATTATCACTTAATTTTTGTGATACGATGCTATAGTGATGTTCACAATAAATGCGATCAATATTTTTGTCAACTAACAAGCAATCAACGCTGTTCTTGCGGTCTCTATCCTTGACTAAATCACACCTAAAAAGTGGTAATGGTGCAGTGGAAAGTGTGTTTGCTCGTTGACCGATGTGAGTATAAATTTAAAACGGATAACATTGAAGTTCTTCTAACCACTACTGCATCAAAAAAAAAAAAAAAACAGGTTCCTGCCTAGTAGTACAAATTAGTAGACGTCTAGACAAGACTGATGAGCCCAACAACGCTGCTTGAAAGATGAAAGTGGCCTATTCAAAAAAGGGTTGCAACAATTTCAAATTGGAATTACGAATGTATGAGCAAACACTGCTCGATGCTTACCGAGTCTATATGATTCTTTCTGCTAAAAACAGATGTGAATTAAACGCTTCCACTCGTCCTTGGTCAACGACTATAAAGTGGAAGCATATATTGCCTGTGGCCAGGCTTCGATAATCACAATTATGTTTGCATCTCAAACAGTGCGTCTAGACAAGACGTCTACTGATGAGCCCAACCACCACATCCGGGCGAAACGCATTTTGGTGTATAGGCCACACAATTTCTACATTAATTTGCAAATTCGGCACTCCACTAAACAATTTACATATTTAACTAGTAATAGTTGATATGCAAACATAATTTTAGGTATGAATACCCTTTAAATGTTTTCATATAGTACGGGGGTTGCAAAGGATATATCTGTGGCCACAAGGTGAAGCCGCCTAAGTCGAGTTGGGGCAAAATTGAGGTAAGGATGCCAGAAGATGCTCTTCTATTCGAAGTTTACGAGTTATAAGCAAAAGAACAAGATTAAAATTTCAAATTCTCATACGTTTTCGGAAAACTTTAAACTCGTTTTCTGAAAATCTGTGATAACCGACGTAAGCGGTTTTACCTTGTGACCACAGATATAGAGACAGAGAGTTTAGTTTAGTGGTGGTTTGAAACACATATGATATGTTTCAGAAAAACCCCAGGGGTGGCGTTCAGATAACTGGGGAAATTTTTTTTTATTTTTGTCATTGCTTCTGATTCACATTCTTTTTTCCCGACCACCTGTTGTCATAAGTACATTAATTAGCCAACAGAGGGAATTATTTTTCCAGCCATATGATCTTACTACTGCTAGTGTTATGGTTTTGCAATAGTGTTGACACAAGCTTTCGCAATTGATTGGACTGACTCTTTATTTCATGGGAAATAAATAAATAAATAAATGCTTGCCGACATCGGGATTTGAACCATAAACTTTTCTTTTTTTATTTATTTATTTAAACTTAGGTTAACATGACACTTCAAGAAAATCATTCTCATTCTCTTCTTCCTATTTCGGCGAGGATATAATCCGAAAACAAGAGACCATAACCCTCCCACTTCACTGCATTTCTACTGATCCGCCTGTGGGATTTGCCTAGTATTTACGAGTATGTATGTTACATAAGAAGTAAATACAGTGACGATTACAAAAATACAAATACAAATATTTGGCGCAACAGCTATTTAAAGTGCCAGGGCCTAGCTTCTCGCAACCACTCATGTTGTGTGCGTTATATTTTTCACACGAATGGAAGGGACCTACAGTTTAATGCCGACTCCGAACGGCGATTTGAGAAGCTTTTTCGTGACAACAATACTCTCGGATGTTTGTCAGACGCTCGCGAGAGGTGGGACCGTGAAAAAACTTTTTGGTGTTTTCTGGGATTCGAACTTGGAACCTCATGCGTAGTGATCCGACACACTAACCACTTGCGCCACGGCGCCCACTTGACCCAGTGACGATTACGTAAATCTATATAAATAAAAATAAAATGCTGTTCGTTGGTCATCGCATCACTTGAGAATGGCTGAACCGATTTGGCTCTTTTTTTTTTTCAAAATGTTCGTAATAGTCCGAACAAGGTTTTTACGGAAAGAAAAATTTGAAAAGTTGCCCGGAAAATTGGAAAATTCGGGAAAAACTAAAAGTGTTTTTTTCCATATGAAAAAATGTGTGCACCTATGTTTGTAACACATGCTATGGACTCCGAAATCACGAAATCGATTGAGCTCGAGTTTTCAGGGAATCTTCGGTATTTAGATTAGTATTCCTATGAAATTTGGCCAAAATCGGTCGACTACTTTAGTATTATAGTACTTTACTACTATTTTTTTTTGATATATATATATATATATATATTTAAGGTTGGATCACTTACCACATGTTGGCCGCCACAAAACTTTTCTCTAATAGACTTAGCCTCAGGTGCCTGCCTGACAGTTGTTTTCTTTTTTGTTAGGTGAAGCAACGCTCACCGGGTACCCGCTAGTATTAAATATTATTGAAGATGATAATTCCTTGTTAAATAATTTTAAATTGATTGCGATATGTATAAGAATGTGACGAATCAATCCTTTGTAATTGAATCAATCCTTTGACGGCAACTATTCTGAGTGTTTTAAGTTTTCTTTTTATTAAATATATAAATAAATGACACCTCTTTGGCTGCTAGTCAATCAAGTGTTCAATTTAAGATTCTCTTTTATTGTATAATTTTGATTGCAACAAACGTTTTAAGGATTTGACTTATTTGTCATGCAGTATTGTCTGTCAGTGTATAGAGTGTTTCTAAAAAGAAGTTTATCCCTAGCCCCAACACAATTTGTTCATTCCTTACTAATTTCCAACTAACCATCCGATTGCTTTTGAAAATTGCACATGCATATATATCCGAACATTCTCAAGGTTCTGTTTGCCATGCAAAAAAAAGAAATAGGCAATAACAGATAAAATTATTTGCATCGCCGCGAACTTCTTCATCATCCTAGTGTCTGCTAGTTATAGTCGCTTCAAAGCAAGACTAGGACACCCGAATAATTTCGAGAAATTTAGCATTTGGGCATCGATATAGATATGCAGGTTCCACATCTGGTTTTTAACATTTGATTGATTTCCATTTCTGCCTGCTATAGAGGAAAGAATCTTCATTCTATCTTTATCGCTCATAAATTCAGTTTGGCAATTAAAGACAAGAAATCGTTTTCTTGGACAGAATATTTATCAACTTTCCTCTCTTTGTGCCTGTTTTCTTACAAACTTCTAATGTCTACCAATAATTGTAAACTCTGGTTAAACTCTGGCTAATGCATTTAGATTTATCATTAATTCTGGATAGAAAAAGGCGACAATTTCCTGTTTGCTTCTTCTTTTCGCGTGTAGATTCAGGTGTTCAACTTAATTCATTCAAAGGTCTTCTTCGGATCAGAGTAATACTGAAACCCTTAGCTCATTCATTAATCAGTTTTAAACCAAATTCGGTAAATTAATTAAGGGTGCCGGTGTGCAACCTGCAAACCGTAAAGTTCCAAATGCCCCAAAGCTGTGTGTACACTAAACAAGTAATGCCCCCTCTTAAGAATATTAAATTCGTTGAACCTAGACGTAATACCTGAAGCATTGATACGTACGTATCTTAGTTTATACCAAGAACCTGTTACCTCAACTGATTACTAATGAAAAGAACAACGAGAAATAAAAAAATAAAATAACCTGACCTGGCAAGCATCCCTTTCACAGAAAATTCTGCTCCTATTGTAGCAAGCAAACAAAACAAAAATATGTGAAAGGAGTAATAAAACTTGAGGAAGATGTTATGCTGTGCTTACTCTCATTAGAAATAGATCAAAATTATTCACCATTGTGCCCAAGTTTATGATATAATCATCATAAATTAGAAAATCTTAAGTCATCATTAATGCAATCATTACTGCAGTGCATTGACTTTCAACTATCTGACAATGCGGAAGCAATATCTACTGGTTTATGTTTTGCAACAAATTACTTGCAAAATAAATAAAAAAGAACAATACGGCTCCACCCTACGCGATTTCATATATCTTTTTTATTGCAATTCCATTGATGCAGAAGCAAATTGCAGGCATCCTCCATGCAGTTAACCAGTGGCACTCCTCTTTCCGCAATTTGAGTCTACCTTTAGTGCGTATATCGACCTCTGGTTAACAATGGTATTTTGTATTTAAAATATTAAAAGAATTAAAAATACCGAAGATAGAAAACATTTTCAGACCGACAGAAAATGCATGTAGCGTTGCATCTTTTAAATCACTTTACACTTAATAAATCATTAGCACATAAATCTGAAGTGCAGATACGTAGCTTCTTTTTAAAACCCAATAGGTACCCTTAACATCTGAATCTAATATACAGCAAATCTCTCAGAAGCAATCACCCGAACGGGAAGTTCATAAAGATCATCTGACTTGCGCGTCATGTTAGCCATTCCGTATCTCGGACTATTTATTGAAAAATCTAAATTGAAAAGGAAAACATGTTCATCAAATTTCGACGTCGAGTTCCTTGGAAATACGAACACCGGCAGGGCGAACGAGAATACAACGTTATTTCATCTATTTCATGCTGCATTCCGAACGCATTCGTGCCGAGGGAGATTGCATTTACAATTTTCTATTCGAGAAATTCGAATATCGTGTAAGTCAACAATGAACTATAACTGAATGATTGATATTTTGAAGCAACGTATTTTTGTAAGGAGAATTATGTAAGCATTGGGTGGTAAGTAGAATGTGTGTTTTGAGTTCGGTGTAAAACTCATCAATCAACATTTTATTGAAAAGTGTGTAAACGACAGGCATCTATGGACAGAATTGAGACATTTAGTTACAAACAACAGTTTGAAGAAACAAGGGCATGTAATTTTGTAAAAAAAAAAAAATACAAAGAGCACCATGCACCCTTTTAAATTAGATTATATTGTGCACATGAAGCGGAAGAAGTATAGGTCTTTATACGTGAAATAACTTAAAATAAATGGTCAAGCAAGTCCTGGTCAATCACTCCTTTATTGTCAACAGAACACTCATTAAGTGGAGGTACTCCAATCATGTGCTAAGGAACGTAATAACATCCCATGTGCTATGTCGCATCATCTGAGGTTTCTAAACGACGCTCGTCGAGACTGCTTAAAATCGCTTCTACCTTTTTTTGGACATGTCTCAGAGAAAGTGGTGACCATGTTGTCTTGGAACCTATTGTAAACACCTTGATTTTGCCGATGAGTTGTTGTCCTATTACACTAATTTTCCACCAGCTTGGATTTACAGACTTCGAGGGCACTAAGATAGACCAACATTTGAAACTCGCTAACCATTTCTTGACGTCACAAGCAAGTATTACAAGTGCAGAAATTCTAGGAAGAATTTTCGTCAAAGCTTTTGGTTTCGGATCGGATGTGTCGAGCCACATCAGGAACACAATCGCTGTAATCGCAATGTTATCATAGCTTTAGGAAAGGACTAGAAGTACAAATATGAAGTCTGCTACGACATCACGTTTGCTTAACATAAGAAATTTTGACTGAGAGATTTTTAAATGTTAGTATTATGTAGACCTGAGTACAAATTTATTCTCGGAATTCTCAGGTGTTGAGCGCTTGGTACAGGGTAAGCCCTGTGAACCTAGCTTGCAAGGCCGACATTAAATTTGATACACTGATATCCACCCATTCATCCAGAAATATGTGCAATAAAAACCAGCTAAAGAAGAATATATTACATTTAATTGTGAGCAATGAGATATGTATGTAGGTCTTGTGCCATAGTACATAGTTAGTGCGTTGGATTACTGGACCTTCATACGATATTTCTGGAGAAAAACTGCTTTTATGTATAAGAAAATGTAACTGTCGTTAGAAAGCTTCTCAATATCACATTTGGATGAGGGGCTAACTGTAGGTCCCTTCGATTCGTACGAAATTTATAACACGAGCTATTGCGGAAAGCTAAATCCTAAGATTTTCGTAGGCTATTTGTACCAAAGCTGCTTTCACAAGCTGTTCTATTACTTGACTAGAAGTAATAGTCCCTTGAAACTTTCAACACTCCCTGCCTATTTGAAAATATCTTTACGGTGGATTTAGGGTATTCAGGTGTAATGTACTCTTTGGAGCACACCTCAATTGCGTATGTCTGTCTCTGCTTGAAAGATGAAAGTGGCCTATTCAAAAAAGGGTTGCAACAATTTCAAATTGGAATTACGAATGTATGAGCAAACACTGCTCGATGCTTACCGAGTCTATATGATTCTTTCTGCTAAAAACAGATGTGAATTAAACGCTTCCACTCGTCCTTGGTCAACGACTATAAAGTGGAAGCATATATTGCCTGTGGCCAGGCTTCGATAATCACAATTATGTTTGCATCTCAAACAGTGCGTCTAGACAAGACGTCTACTGATGAGCCCAACCACCACATCTTGGCGAAACGCATTTTGGTGTATAGGCCACACAATTTCTACATTAATTTGCGAATTCGGCACTCCACTAAACAATTTACATATTTAACTAGCAATAGTTGATATGCAAACATAATTTTGGTTTTGAATTCCCTTTAAATGTTTTCATATAGTACGGGGGTTGCAAAGGATATATCTGTGGCCACAAGGTAAAGCCGCCTAAGTCGAGTTGGGGCAAAATTGAGGTAAGGATGCCAGATGATGCTCTTCTATTCGAAG
Source organism: Brachypalpus laphriformis (assembly GCA_945910035.1). Lineage (NCBI taxonomy): Eukaryota > Metazoa > Arthropoda > Insecta > Diptera > Syrphidae > Brachypalpus > Brachypalpus laphriformis. The sequence goes on along the minus strand of OX246753.1, from coordinate 89,972,639 downwards.
ATAAGCAAAGGAACAAGACTAAAATTTCGAATTCTCATACGTTTTCGGAAAACTCTGAACTCATTTTATGAGTGTCTTTGAAAAGCGACTTAGGCGGTTTTACCTTGTGGCCACAGATATAGAGACAGAGAGTTTAGTTTAGTGGTGGTTTGAAACACAAATGATATGTTTGAGAAAAACCCCAGGGGGCCGTCCAGACCACTGGGGAGAATTTTATTATTTTCGTCTTTGCTTCTGATTCACATTCTTTTTTTCCCGACCACCTGTTGCAATAGTGTTGACACAAGCTTTCGCAATTGATTGGACTGACTCTTTATTTCATGGGAAATAAATAAATAAATAAATGCTTGCCGACATCGGGATTTGAACCATAAACTTTTCTTTTTTTATTTATTTATTTAAACTTAGGTTAACATGACACTTCAAGAAATTCATTCTCATAATTAAGCATCTAGAATTGAATTGCATACAACTGTAGTGAATACAAATAAATAGTATTTATTTCCTTCTTCTTCCTATTTCGGCGAGGTTATGATCCGAAAACAAGAGACCATAACCCTCCCACTTCACTGCATTTCTACTGATCCGCCTGTGGGATTTGCCTAGTATTTACGAGTATGTATGTTACATAAGAAGTAAATACAGTGACGATTACAAAAATACAAATACAAATATTTGGCGCAACAGCTATTTAAAGTGCCAGGGCCTAGCTTCTCGCAACCACTCATGTTGTGTGCGTTATATTTTTCACACGAATGGAAGGGACCTACAGTTTAATGCCGACTCCGAACGGCGATTTGAGAAGCTTTTTCGTGACAACAATACTCTCGGATGTTTGTCAGACGCTCGCGAGAGGTGGGACCGTGAAAAAACTTTTTGGTGTTTTCTGGGATTCGAACTTGGAACCTCATGCGTAGTGATCCGACACACTAACCACTTGCGCCACGGCGCCCACTTGACCCAGTGACGATTACGTAAATCTATATAAATAAAAATAAAATGCTGTTCGTTGGTCATCGCATCACTTGAGAATGGCTGAACCGATTTGGCTCTTTTTTTTCAAAATGTTCGTAATAGTCCGAACAAGGTTTTTACGGAAAAAAAAATTTGAAAAGTTGCCCGGAAAATTGAAAAATTCGGGAAAAACTAAAAGTGTTTTTTTCCATATGAAAAAATGTGTGCACCTATGTTTGTAACACATGCTATGGACTCCGAAACCACGAAACCGATTGAGCTCGAATTTTCAGGCAATCTTCGGTATTTAGACTAGTATTCCTATGAAATTTGGCCAAAATCGGTCGACTACTTTAGTATTATAGTACTTTACTACTATTTTTTTTTTTTTTTGATATATGTATTTAAGGTTGGATCACTTACCCACTGTTGGCCGGCACAAAACTGGTCTCTAATAGACTTAGCCTCAGGTGCCTGCCTGACAGTTGTTTTCTTTTTTGTTAGGCGAAGCAACGCTCGCCGGGTACCCGCTAGTATTAAATATTATTGAAGATGACAATTCCTTGTTAAATAATTTTAAATTGATTGCGATATGTATAAGAATCCTTTGTAATTGATGTGGAAGATTATTCCATAACCGAAGTGCTCTAACAAAGTAAGACCGCTCTCCAACTATGTGTGTGAATCGTTGCAAAAATAGTCGTACTTACTTACTTAGGTGGCGCTACAGTTCGGGGTGAACCTGGGCCTCAACCAACAAGCCTCTCCATTTAGCTCGGTCTTTAGCTAATTGCCTCCAGTTGCGCACTCCAAGTTGGTCGAGGTCCCCTTGAACTTGTGCGCGCCACCTACGGCGATAATTCCCTCTACTGCGTCGTCCCTCGGGGTTAGATTCGAAGACTCTGCGGGCCGGAGCGTTGGTGTCCATTCGCTCTACATGTCCTAGCCATCTCAGACGTCCAATACGCAGTTTTTTGACTAGGTTGATGTCGCTGTACAGCTCGTATAGTTCGTGATTGAATCTTCTCCTCCAAAACCCGTCAACGCAAACGGGACCGAAAATCTTACGAAGAATTTTTCTCTCGAAGCGACCAAGGATATCTTCATCCTCTTTTAATAAAGTCCATGTTTCAGCGCCGTAAAGCAGGACTGGGATGATCAAGGTCTTATATAGAGTCTCCTTAGTTGTTCGAGAGAGGGCTTTACTGTTGAATTGCCTTATAAGCCCAAAAAAACAGCGATTGGCAAGAGTTATTCTTCGATTGATTTCTGCGCTGATTTTGTTTGCTGAATTTATAGCAGAGCCAAGGTAGACAAAGTCCCTTACTACCTCGAAGTTATAGCTGCCCACGGTGACGTTTTGTCCAATTCGTCGATGTTGGTTTTCCCTTCTAGTTGACAGCATATACTTGGTTTTGCCCTCGTTTATCGCCAAACCCATTTTGGCCGCTTCCGCCTCAATGCTTGCAAAAGCACCGGTGACAGCCCGCTGAGATCTTCCGATAATGTCTATATCGTCGGCGTATGCAAGCAGTTGTACAGACTTGTAATAGATTGTGCCTCCGGTGTTGGCTTGTGAGTTCCGCACAATCCGTTCAAGTACAATATTGAAGAAGTCACATGACAGCGCGTCACCTTGTCTAAAGCCTTTTTTGACATCAAAGGTCTCGGTGAGGTCATTACCGACCTTGATGGAGCAGCGAGCGTTCTCCATCGTCAGCCTGCACAGGCGGACAAGTTTGGCAGGGATGTCAAAACTAGACATGGCTCTATAAAGCTCTTCTCTATAGATGCTGTCATAGGCGGCCTTGAAATCGATAAAGAGGTGGTGAGTATCGATTTGAAATTCTTGGGTTTTCTCCAGGATCTGCCGAAGTGTGAAGATTTGATCGATGGTGGACTTTCCTGGCCTGAAACCGCACTGATAGGGTCCAATCAGGCTGTTGATAAAAGGTTTCAGGCGTTCACACAATATCGCAGAAAAGATCTTGTATGCGATGTTGAGGAGACTGATGCCTCTATAATTGGCGCAGTTGAGGGGGTCTCCTTTCTTGTGGATCGGGCAAACGATGCTGAGATTCCATTCATCAGGCATACACTCCTCTGACCAAATATTAGAAATGAGTTGGTGTATGCACTCTACCAATTCATCCCCAGCTGCCTTGAAAAGTTCGGCCGGTAAACCGTCAGGTCCAGCAGCCTTGTTCGATTTTAGCTTGGATATTGCTATCCTCACTTCGTTTTGGTCAGGTGGACGGAAATTTTGACTATCATCGTCCATGTTGAATGGTTCATTCTGCCTGACAGCGGGATGTTGGTCTTCGTCGCCGTTATACAGTCTGCAGAAGTAGTTTTTCCAGATTCTCAGCACCGACTGTGATTCTACTACGAGGTTTCCATTCTCATCTCTACAGGTTTCTGTACGGGTATTACTTCTCTGACACGTTCTTTTTACCTTTTGGTAAAACTTCCGTACATTGTTCCTGGAGTATAGACTCTCGATATTCTCAAACGCGCGCTTCTCATGCTCTTTCTTCTTCTTTTGGAGAAGCCGATGTTCTTCCCGTCTCTTTTGCTCGTAGAGCTCACGAGCAGCTCTCGTCTTCCTTTGCAGCGCCGCTTTGTATGCCTCTTGTTTTGCTGCATGCACTCGCCGGCATTCTTCGTCAAACCAGGGGTTTCGCGGTGGTGGGCGAGCGAGACCCAGCACATCAGTCGCGGCGTTTCTGATGGCATGTTGGCAGCGTTGCCACTGGTCTTCGGCACTTGATGCTGGCGGTATAGGGGTGATTGAGAGATTTCGGGATACGCGTTCAGCGAAGAGTCTGGCGGTCTCTTGCGATTGTAGCTTTTCGACGTTAAATTTTCTCACAGTAATTCTTCTTTGTTGCTCAGATTGGGATATCCGCATTCGTACCTTGGCTACAACAAGGTAATGATCCGAGTCTATGTTGGCCGCTCGGAAGGTCCGGACATCCAGAATACTGGAGGCATGCCTTGCGTCGATCGCAATATGATCAATTTGGTTGATCGTGACATGATCATTGGACCGCCATGTCTGCTTATGAATATCGAGATGAGGAAACCATGTGCTTGCTATGGTGACATTTCGCTCCACAGCGAAATCAATTAGCCTTAGTCCGTTATCAGACGTGGTGTCGTGTAGGCTATGCTTACCGACTGCTCTACCGAAGACGTCCTCCTTTCCTATTTTGGCGTTAAAATCGCCCAATACGATCTTAACGTCGTATTTAGGACATTGCTCGTATGTTTTGTCGAGGAGCTCGTAGAAACACTCTTTGGAGGCAGGGTCCTTTTCTTCTGTGGGGGCATGAACACATATTAGGCTTATGTTAGCGAATTTAGCCTTGATCCGGATAGTCATAATACGCTCGCTCACGTGTCGGAAGCTTAAGACTTCTTGCCTAAGTCTGCCGCGTATGACAAATCCGCATCCGAATAAGCGTTGCCTGTTGCCTCTGTAGCAATCACCGTAGTAGATGTCACAGTTTTTCATCCTCTTTTTGCCTGGCCCATCCCATCGCACTTCCTGGATGGCGGTAATATCTGCTTTATAGCAGTCTAGGGCCTCTGCTAGTTGTTCGGCTGCACGTGGTCTGTAAAGGGACAGAACATTCCACGTACAGATCCGAAGGTCGTTGTCCTTATTTCGTTTGCTGGGGTCGTCATTAGTTGGGTCATCCTTATCCGAGGCTTTTGGTTGTTTCGGAACCATCGATTTTTTACGTGGTAGGGAAGTTACCCCGACGGCACAACCCCCAACCTGGAGGGCCAGTTCCTTAATTATTCCCCTAGGACAGGGGGCCGGGTACACCGGTGCCAGTAGTCCACTACGGGAGTATGAGCGCTGCCGTTGGCCCATTAAGGGCTCCTCCGCCACCATCTCTATTCCAATGTCCTGACCAACATTGGAAATTCCTTACCGACCTGTGATCCGAATACGTCGAAGCAGCTCGCGCAAGGTATTCACTAAGTTCAACCTAACTGGAACTATAGACGCCACCGTTGACTCCGTCTAGGGAATTCGTCCGCTGCCGCCTGGAACAGGAAGAAGTGCTCTAGTGAGAAAAGCACTCTTCCCCCCCTCTCTCATCTGCTGCCACCAAGAATCCGCCAAACGGGGTTGGTTACCCATTTCTTGGATTAAGGTACTAGGCACCCGGCTGTCACCGCGTGGAGGTTGAGAGTAGGAGTTGGTAGGCCTCAGCTGAGTGAAAACGCTTGTGTTTTCATATGATCGCATGCACTACCGTTTGACTAGCCAAAAAATAAATAAATAAATAAATAAATAAAATAGTCGTAGGCCTCTTGATAATTGTACAAATCTAAAATACTCTAATATATACTAAGTACATTTTTTTGTGGATTATGTTATGGCGTTTAAGGATTGATCTAAAGTCATAATACTCATTAGCGTGATAATCCTTACGTTACCACTTCACCATCGTCACTTCAATTGTCAGTTAATGTCAAACAGTCATGTTGCCAGATTACTCTATGTTATACTTTTCGCAACAAAAATATAAATGTAATTAATACATTAGAATTATGCACATAAAGGCGAATTTATTAATAAATACTTATCCCAATTACTTACTGTAGTTGACAATTAATAAATATTGACACCATTGTGGTTGAATTAGTATTGGTAAAATATGAATTCAAAAATAAAATTTATTAAACAAACATAACTAATAATATTGTCAATAAAATAGCATTCACTTCTTGTATCTACTTAATACAATATATAATATCAATTTATAAAAAAAAAGTAAGAGCGAGTAGCAACTAATATATAATAATAATGGCACAACACAGAACTAAAAGTTTTCATTGATCTGGACTGTTTGACTTTCGTCTTGTGATCTAAATGTATCAGAGTGATACTGTACTTAAACGCGATTTTTATACGCTGGATGGGATATACGCGATTGGGCCAGAAAATATTGCGTAGGCACCTATTAACGAACGTTTCCAGCTTTCTGGTGATAGTAGTGGTCACTCTCGACGTGCTGCAACCATATAACAGCAGCGGAACAGTCTTATCTTGGTGTTCAAATTGATTGCATTGCTTCGCCATATTTTGGACAACATCCCGAACGCGAACTTTGCTTCGGCGATCCTGTTGGCTATATCCAGTTCGGTTCCACCATCGGTCGAGACAATACTCCCAAGATACTGGAAATACTCAGTTGAGATATAAGAGTCCATCGAATTCCCCGTTTCCCGTCGACAAAGCTGCACGAAGCACATCGCTAATCACCAATAGTAATAATATTTGTGAAAGAATACGGCTTTGTCTTAACCCATTTTGGATCTCAAATTCCTCAGACAATCTTCCTCTGTGCAGAACGTGACATTTGGAGCCTTTATATGTAAATTTGATAATAGCAATTAGTTTATCGGGAATACCTCTCCTGCATAAGGCACGCCAAATAAACTCCTTGTTGACACTATCGAATGCCTTCGCAAAATCGATGAACAGCAGGTGCAGTGGCGATCGATATTCAACGCACTGTTCGATGATAATCCGCAGGGTGTATATGTGGTCGGCACGGGAGGATCCAGAGCGGAAACCTGCTTGTTCGGCATCTAGTGTGTCTTCGAGATGTTGTTTGATTCGCTCCAAGATGATTTTAGCTATTATCTTAGCTACAGCAGGCAGCACGCAGATACTCCTCCAGTTTCCGCACTCCATTAAATTTCCTTTCTTAGGAGGAGCTTCCCAAGCTCTCTCTATAAGTGGAAGCTCAGCCGATGTTGTTGCCGCTGCTCGTAAGAGCTCTGCTGGAATACCGTCAAGTCCTACCGCCTTGTTGGCTTTGAGTGCCTTAATCGTGGTAGTGATCTCATCATTACTGGGATTCCTGGTGCGTATTCGGGAACTTCTCATCTCGGGCATCTCAGTCTGATTTGGGAGCATATCGCTAGCGAATACGCGGTTCAAAACCGTAGCAAAATGCTCCTTTCATCTCTTGAGCTGGTCTTCATCCGAAATGAGCAAGGAGCCGTCTAGGCTTTTCATTGGGTGTTAGCTGGAGCTGCGAAAACCTGTCAGCTCTTTCGTGATTCTGTAGACAGTTCTGCTGTCGCACCTCCGTGCAGCTTCTTCTGCTTCTGTAGCCAGCGCGTTGATGTAGTTGCACCTGTCACGTCAGACGGTACGCTGAACTTCTCTCATCTTCAAGCGATATAGGGACTCTAGCTCGTTTCTTTCTGCTGCTGGAGTAGCTGCAACGCGAGCTTTCAGCTGTTTTCGTTCGTCAATCCGTCTCCAGGTATCATCGGAAAGCCACGCCCTTTGTCTTCCCTGCAATCAACCGACAATTCTTTCAGCACCAGATGCATTTTTTACAGCACACCAATGGCCTCGGATGGTTGCGGGCAGTGAGCTGCTGATTGCTCTCACACATTGCGAGGTGCTCCCTTAATTATTGGCGCACTGAGGGATCACTAAATCTATCGATGTTAACCCTGGACATTCTTGTGTTGTCGCGCGATCTTCGAACTGCAGCAGTGCGTAATTGGAGAGTAGCTATCATAACATGGTGATCTCGTACTATCCCCACATCTGCCCCTCGCCTGTTTCGGACTACTTCTAAAGCGGCGGCTGATAGCAAAATGGTCAATTTGGTTGGAGGTTGCTTGCCTGTCGTTGGAAACCCAGCTGACTTTGTGGCAGGTCTTGTGCTCAAACATGATGCCACCTACGAGTATCACAAGGCGGTTGGCATTGCAGAAATCCACAAACCTTTCGCCGTTGTCATTGCGGTTACCTATTCCATGCTTCCCGATTACATGCTTGAGCCCTTCGTTGTCGTTGCCTACCTTGACATTCAAATCCCCCATTACTATGACAATGTCTCCATTTGTTGTTGTGTTGAAGACGGCACTTAATAGATTGTAGAAGCTCTCCTTTTCGACCTCAGATGAACTATTGGGGCGTAACACTGTATGATGGTGACGCGTCGTACTCTAGTTAAGAACCTGGCCGTCATAATCCAATCAACATGAGGCTGTCAGGAAATTAGGCCCTTGCGTGCTGTTGTTGTTAACAGTTGTCCGACTCTATATTCCCGCCGAGCTCCGAATGGTCTTCCAGAATAGAGTAGTACAGTGTTACGCGGTGGGGACTGGTACTCGCCCGCTTCTAACCATCTTATTTCACTTACCCACAAAATGTCCAGTTTATATCACATGAATTCTTTTTCCAATTGCAGGAATCTGGCATTGTAAGGACTTTCGCTTCCCGAGTCGAGGAGCGTCTTTACATTCCTGAAACCTATCTTCGTCCGGGTACAATAGCCAAAAGTCATCAACATGTGATTATTCCTTATCCCAGGCATAGTGTCGGTTTCTGTAACGGTCGGTTTTCAGTAACGCAGGTTGCTGGCCCACGTTACCTAGTCTGGAATCAAGGCCCTAGACAACCCGGCAACACTTACAATTTTAGCCTACACATATAAGGGTTTATACGTACAGTTGCCCGGGGACCACCACTAGGTGGTAAAGCAAGCACTTCATCACGAACTTGATTGTTGTGCTACTGGCCCAAGCCAAGTTTTGAGCAGTCGGTAGTTTCCCGATCAATCGCAATGCAGGTCCCCAAACTTTTGACAACTTAAGCTCTGCTCTAAACTAAAAACGAAAACCGCATTTTCTAGGCCTTGCACTTCGTTTTGGTTGAAAATCTTCTCAACATTTTATCATTAAATTAGTGATGTGATGACGTACATCTAAGAAATACTTTTCGGCCTCAGATCTTACTTGTTGGCTGAAATTTATTGAATTTATTGGAAACACCCAAATGGATTTCTTTCAATTGAAACTGGAAAAACCAATTAACGAAACTTCCCCAAATTATGTTTCTTCCAGACTTTCCCCTTTTGTTTGCGTTGTGCTCAGCACTGTATGAATAGTTTGCTATTTTCTTGAGATCAGCAAATTCAAGAAGACGTGTTTCACAAAAGTTTGATGGCAATAGATAGGAAAATTTCGAGCACGACTCTAGAGGTCCTCCAGCATATCCCTATATTTTTATTAAATCGCGTACCTCAAATTCTGAGGAATTATCGATCTAAAAGTTCCCGAACTTAATTCTAGCTTCTAGGCTTCAACTACAAACTTTAGTTATATTCTTAACATACCAAAAATATTCCTTGAAATAGCATCTAAGCCCGGGAGCTATATTATATTCTTACCTACTTACCTATTTATACATTTTTAAAAATCCTCCCAAGTGCAATTCATTTAATTGATACCTAAAGTCAAAACATCTCCTCTGGTAAAAACCGAAAATGTTTTCTTATGTTTTATGTAGAGAACTAAAACAAATATTTATACTTGAGCTCTGCGCTTTTCCGTCAGCTCAGTACTCAGAAACCTACACCTGTAAGGGGTTAAAGTACTTCTTAGCGTTGCGGCTACCTTATGACTTGGATATACAAGCAGCAAAAGTGAAACTCCCCTTAAGTGTGTCTAAAAGCAACTTGCCTTCTTTTTCCTTCTTTCAAATACTTTTGTTTATTTTGTTCGAAAAAAGACGAAAAGAAAAAAAAACTGCTCTTGTTGTTTGCGGTAAGAGCGCATTCACCTTACACACATCTTGAGGGTTGAATCAAGTTTTTTTTTTTCTCCCTCTGTTGGTACTAGTACTTTTTCTACCTAATTTGTAATTCTTTGGGTGTCTTATAAAAATGTTTACATTGTGCATTGTTTCTGTTCTCATCTTGACGTGACTTTCAAAAACATTGTAAATCTAAATAGCAATAAAGAACATACGAGTACTTAAGCGAATAATAAAGTCTCAGTTTTTAGTTACTACGATATATTTAGCGGAAAATCTCAATTATTTTCATTCATAATCCTTTTTTTTTTTTCTTTGCAGGTGAGTGGAGTATAATACGACGAGATAGAAAAAAACTACAAGTCTTACGGCAGTTATGGATAAGACTTCATGTGGGTTAGTATAGTACGTACCTTAATCGACTTCCTGGAAATGAACTGTGAACCGAAAGGTAAAACGTACCCAATACGAGTATAAGCGACATTTTATCCAGGATAATAATACACAAATGACGTGGTACGTCAGGGATTTCTTGGTTATTTGGGTTTATTGTGCGGGGACGGATAAGGATCTGAAGATATAAAAGGCGACTTTCCTTGTGATGAACATTAATGTCCACATTTATTATGAGAATATGACATTATTACCTGGGATGGTGGCTTATAAAAGGATATTTGCGAAATAACTGATGATGATGCGAGTTGCGAGTAAATGGTTTTTTTTGTTTATATAAACATTATTTAATAACTTGTTGGAGTTTTAATGTATGTACATTCTATTTTTAGCTTTTCTAAGTTGATTTTCTCATGCATATGGTAGGTGGAAGGGGGGTATATCTGACCTCAGCAAGCGGTTACCTAAAATAAGTATTTATAGCCTGCATGTATCGACTATCTATTTCAGTGTTCCTAGACTTATGTATGCTTCAGGTTTTTTTTTTTTTTTGGTAAGGCCCACTTATAGATATAGCCCTTTTGTGAAAGTACCTTTGCCACCCCTTCATAATCATAATATTCAATATCATTATTATTAAATAATCATACTTATGTAAACATGAACCCCACAGGCGGATCAGTAGAAATGCAGTGAAGTGGGAGGGTTGTGATCGCTTGTTTTCGGATCATAGCCTCGCTGATAAAAGGAAGAAGAAGAAGATTCATGCTTATGTAATATCACATTGCAAATCTGGTAAGCGGTCTTAAAAAATAAATATTTGGTGGAACAGCTCTTTAAGTGCTAGGGCTTAGCTTCTCGCAACCACTCATGTTGTGTGCTTTATATTTTTCACACGATTGGAAGGGACCTACAGTTTAGTGCCCTATCCGAAGGGCAATTTATTTTGAGAAGCTTTCTCGGGACAAAAATACTTTCGGATGTTTGTCAGACGCTCGCGAGAGGTGGGACCGTGAAAAAACTTTTTGCCGTTTTCTGGGATTCGAACTTGGAACCTTACGCGCAGTGATCCGACACACTAACCACTTGCGCCACGGCGCCCACTGTAAGCGGTCTTAGGCCATACCAAAAAAGACGAAGAACTTGTTTTTTTATTGAAACAAAAGTCATTAAAAATTAGGCCCAACCAAATTATAAGAAACCTCCTAGCTTCCACTAACCATTCGTGATGATCCGCTTTTATTTTTCGCAAGAATTTAAAGGACCTACAGTTGCATTATATTCAAAATTGAGAAGCTTCGCATGACAGTAATACTCTCGTGATATTCTAGACCAAGATTCACTTTCGCTATCAATTTTGAAACCATCCGTACGCCAAATCAGATCTCGTTCCATTGGACGAGGTTTTAATTTGTCTCAACCATCCTATGACGCAATAGCTATTGAATAATTTTACTTGAAGTAGTACGAGGAAAGCATGTCGTCTAAGGGCATGCTGCATTTATTCGTTAAGTAGGCTCAAGTGACCATCATATTGATTACTGGAGCCGGAGTTTTTGAGGTGGTAGAGCCTGTGCAGTCTGAATCCGGCTGTTCCTTAAAAACCAATCTTAACTGCCTCCTGTTACCTTTCAGAGACTCGCAATCGGAAGTTGTACTAATTTTTAGTGTTCCGGACCTGGAAGATAAAACAGTAATACGTATTGACTCAACATTGTTCTCTTCCGCCTGTAGGTCAGTCTACTTGGTGCAAACAGGGTAATTTATTGACAATAAGCTTTCTCATGACATTAATACTCTCGGAAGTTTGTCAAACGCTTGCGAAAAGGGGGATCATAAAACAAGTTGCTGGTGTTTTTTAGGATTCGAACACTGAACATCACGGGCAGTTGCATTCATCACATCAGCAATCTGCCACCTGATACGAGCAAGGGCAGGACGCTCACAAAGAAAATGTTCTGCAGTATCATCACCCTCTCCACAAACGTTGCAGACTACAGTGTCACTTAAGTCTAACACGTTAAGATGTTTAGCAAAAGCGAAGTGGCCGGTCAAGACGCCAATAATTTGTCTGCAGTCTTTTCTGCTGAGGCAAGAATGATTTCTTGCAGACGTCCGGGAGCATTCGTTTAGTCAACCTGCATCATAAAGACTCCATACTACACACAATTGTGTTCTTGAGAATCCCAATCGTCAATGGACAATGGAATCGAGGACGCAGGAAGACCTAACGCAGGTTCGGTTCCTTAGAATAAATAGATAATTAACATAAAGTATTACACATTTTTATTTTTATTTTAATTTTTCTTAACATTAGACGTTCTTTCTAAAGCATAACTATTGACAGTTAGATGGTTTTAAACAAATTGGATGTAACACACAACGATTTGCCTCTGAAACACTAACAAAATCGTTACAGCGCCCTCTGGAATTGAGTGTTTGCAAACTATACATCCCAACTCACTTTTGGTTGAAGATAAAAGCTAAAGTAGTTACCAGTCATTTTTTTTGTTGTACTCCGTGCTAAATCTTACTTTACTGAGAACTACTATCTCACCAAAACGCGCCTAGTGTCGCAAACATTAAACTGAGCATTTATTATTGTACGAGTGTGCGTTGCTTTTAAAGTCCTTTTTTAAACTCAATTACTCAATTGCAACTTCAAGGAACCACTGCGTAAAGTATTTTATAAATGCTACGTATTGCACTAGATTAAAGCACTTAAAATAAATATGAAAATTACCTACCCACACTCTAACATCGATAGTAACCTGCGAAAATGGTCACATCGCACTTGACAGTTTTCTTTGTCCGTTTTTGTGTTTGTAGATCTATTGAGATACCTTTATCCGGCACCGCTTTGTATTTTTTTTTTTAATTTTTTCGGCGTTTCCTGATCAAACTTGTTAACAAACTATGGGTTGCGTATATATGAACAAGTTAAACGTTGCACATCAGTTTCGTCGTTTCTGATGACTTATAGTGTTTCCCACTATGGTACGACCGCAGTCTAACTTTTACAGCGATCTTGGGACACACAATTTGTAAAACTTTTGATAGTGCTTTGCAATCTCTGCTTTTCGATGTCGAAACAGTAGACTTTCAAGAATCTAGAAACCTCTATAGCGCTAGATATTCGAAGCTGATCTTCACTCAGCTGATCTTCTCACAAGTATAATTACCTGTTAGTTTCCAGAATAACACACTAGTTAGTGTTAATATGTTATCCAATCCTTTCTGAGAGGGAGTGGCATAGTCTATAGCCATAGAGTTCAAAATCAATGGTAAATGTTGGACGGAAGTCACATATAACAAATTGCGCCAAGACATGATGACGAGAATCTTAATGTATATAAGAACTGCACCCTTCCTGCGAAATACAAACACGAACGAATATCACTTAGAACGAAAGAAGTATGAACTTAGCCAAGGATATAAATAAAAATATCCAAATCAGTGTGTAAGTCGAAGGGTTTCCAAATATTTCTGATGCCATTTCCATTCTATTTGGAAACATAGAGGAAATATATTTTCTATTTTGTTTCTTCCTGAAACCACTCCTGTAGGTTTGGCACGGGAATAATAAAATATTCCTTGAGGCTAACTCCACCCGTCACATATCGAAATTCGTTTCCCACCCTTCTCCATAACATCCTGAGGAAAATCAGTTTATTTTCCTGACTCAATCCTACCATCGACCTCAATTCGATTAACTTCCATCCTTAAAAAAATTATTTCCATTATAAATGAAAACGATTTCTCTCAGCTGTTATAATTTTTCATTGCAGTTTGGTATTAATAAATTTTCCATACGCACCTTATCTGAAAATTTCATTTCCTTTATTTCACGTCTATGTGGCCGCCATAAGGTCTGCGTGATGCACGGGTCCTTCGCATGCAATAATTAACACGCCGCAAAAAAAAAAACAAAACATTTTCTTGTGTGTACTTCTAAGTATGTGATCCATAAAGGCACCGTTGGTTGAGCATGGTCAACAAAAGGAAACCTCGAAAGTGGGAATCCGGTGGAAAATGCGATAGTGTGGCAAAAGGGAAACGATAGCTTTTACTTTTCTTATTATTAACACTGCACAGACTCGCGCTTGAACGATTCTTAAATTTTTTAGGGCAGGCGCTGCAAGAGCGGTCATAGTTGGAGGTTGCGGCAGCGGTCAGTATTCACTACTGCTCAGATTGCGTGCAGAATGTACTTTGGAAATTTAAGGCACGCACACCAAAACGGGTTGTGGTGGTGAGAAAATGTAATGGTTTCAATGAAATTAATAGTCAGCGACTAAATTGCTACAGAAATGTTTTATATTGCAGTGGCGGTAGAAATGGATTTTCTCAGAAATTGACTAAAACTACAATTTAAGTTTCCTGTTAGGACTTATAATTGTTTTTTGAATGTACAATTTCGTAAATGTTCACCGATTCCCAGTAGACAGAGTATTGTGAGTGTCATGTGTTTACTATCGTTGAAAAGTACATGAAAAGTTGGCTCATAACCGAGCTGAATAGAGGCGTAGCCCCCACCTAAGTGAATAAGAGAAATAATGGAGAAGGAGATAGATCCTATAGAGTACATATATGTACGTGCATATGTAAATAATCAGTACGAACAACAGAGTCGAGTTAGCATTGTGCGTATGTCACGTCTTTTCATGCCTTAAATTTCGATCTAGGAATATGAAGTTTTACGTTGGGTTTCCGAGAATTGAAACGTAGAACAAGTGTAAACATATTTCAGATCCACTGACTAACACACCCACTTTTTGAAGTGCCATATACATTCTATATGGCCACGCCCTCTTTCGGGACGTTTCTTCAGAAAAACAGATTCTAATGATATCCCTGCAAATACAACACCCACTCTACTAGGGTAGGGATACGATCCGTTTCAGAAATATTGTTACAATTCTTAACGTTTTTTTTTTCTTTTTTTGACTCCCCGCTTATGAAGTCTTTGCTTTCAAGAGCATTGTCGTCGATCCTGGGACATTTGCTCTTTACGATTTGGTTCTGGTCTTCGTTTGCATTTCAAATTTAGGAACTGAGATACACACCCTTCAGGCAAAGTTCATGGTTATATTTTGTTTTTAAGAACCCCCATATCTGCTCGTCAAGAAACGCTCCTCCGAAGTAGAGTGTTAATACCCATGCTAGGAGCCTTAAAGGCATTTACTTTACCAAATCTAAATAATAAAAGATATCCCGGATCGCGCTTCGGCGGATATATAACCCGTTGTAAAACCAACGTTAAAAAAAACACTACAACATATCAAACTTATAAAATAACTTTAATTTTATGTTTGATGTCCTGTCAAAAATACCAAAAGAAATATAAGGCTTCGAGAGCTGAAATTGAAGGGATGTAGATGTCCTCGAATAGAGGGCATCAATACTTTAAAAACAGAAAGCGGGAAACTGCAATACTTTCCAAGTAGAGTATTTTAATGCACAAAAGCATTCATACATGCCCCTTCACGTTCCTCACGTAAAACTAGGTTCCGTGGTAATGTTCATAAGGAATTTAAATGCAGGGGGCGAAGAGTCCTCAAGAAGGCGAATAACAATGTTTAAGCACAATATATTGACAAAATTCCAACACGCTAAGGCTTTTAGTGTTCGAGAAATTGGATGTCTATTGTGCGGTAATGTCGAGGATACGGGGAACCCGGAGGGGGGTATGTCATTTTTTACGTATTCATGCGATATTTTTATAGATATTTTTGGCTGGACATTGGACATCGGGCACTTACTGACAATTATTATATACAAGGTGGCGCAAAAGTTTTGACGTGATTTCCTGAGGCAGTAACTTTGTTTGTATTTCTAAATAAAAAGAAATTGTTTTGTTTGTTGATTATGTTTATTTAGACGTCAAGATATTTTTCCATTAAGTCGCGGTCAAGTGGCCGTCACCAGACTTGATGCACATTCAGGCTCGCTCCACAGCATTTTCCATGACTTTTCTTAAAACTTCTGGCGATAAAGTCTCCACTTCTTGTTGCATGTTATCCTTTAGGACCGCCAAGATCTGTGTCTTGTTCGTATACACCCTTGACTTCAAAAACCCCAAAGAAAGATGACTTGAATAGTCAAGTCGGGCTATCTTGCGGGCAGTGCAAATTGTCAAAACGAGAGATTAAGCGGCTGGTAAGCGCTTGCTGCAGAATGTCCACTGTCGCTAGTGCTGTGTGTACGGTTGCACCGTCCCGCTGGAACTACATGTTCTCCAAACACAATTCGTCGATTCACGACAGCGAGAAGTCGTTGATCATGGTTCTGTAGCGCTTACCAGTCACAATAACAACCTGATGAGTCCACCTGAGCATCCTACCCCCGCGACCCTCATGAAGGATTAGAGGGCTATTGAAAATGTATGTATGTACCTTTAAATTGAAAAGCTGGCAAACTTTCATTAAATTTTCTTTGTATAATAGAAATATGGACTATCAATCCTTGGCAGACGGCTTCGAGGCATTTCAGTTAAGATTGAACTTTTGTATTCTAACTTTGTATTAAGCAAGAAAAAGAAAAAGAAGAAGAAATTTAATCTATCCATTTTATCTAAACACCTCACGCGCAGTGGTCTGACACATTAATCATTGCGCCACGGCGATCACAAAAGGGCTTGCTTACGTCTCATCTTTTAACCGTCTAAGGAGGTATCTAATTTAAGGAGCTGACACCCAAATATAACAACAGTTAGGGAAGTTAGTTGCTTTCAACTGTATAAATTTCAAGCTCTTAAATATATGTCAGTTGCTCTCATTTCCCAGATGGATTTTTGAGTGTAGCTCCCAATTCAAAAGTTTTCTTCGGCACCCTACTTGCCCATGGCATCAATCAACGGATTTAGAGTTTATGAAACAAATAAGCCCATACTGTTCCACTTGCATAGGTCATGCTTATGACTTTTCATTTCATTTCATAGGTAAACAGCCTTAGGCACTGACAGTTTACAAAGTTTACCCCTACCCATCATCACCCACTACAGGAACTCTAATTAATGGTCATTGCCGTAAACTTTGCAAAATAATCCATTGCCAGTTGCCACAATCAATAAATAATGCCCTCTTATGGAGAAGCTTAAAGTTCAAAAAGTTTCAAACTGACAGCCACTTAAACACTTTTGAATGCGAAAAACGTGAAGGTCTTACAAACTTCATAAAACAATAAGCCAGCCACCCACCATCGTCATCGACATTGGCGACTAATTAAAACGAATTAACCCAGTAACTATATATAAGGGTTAAGAATAACTCGTTAATTTCCAAT
The DNA here is from genome assembly GCA_945910035.1 of Brachypalpus laphriformis. Taxonomy (NCBI): domain Eukaryota; kingdom Metazoa; phylum Arthropoda; class Insecta; order Diptera; family Syrphidae; genus Brachypalpus; species Brachypalpus laphriformis. Next base: position 89,955,421 of record OX246753.1, on the reverse strand, counting down.
GAGCCCATTCAAAGTCACGAGTTGGGGGGAATAATACTTTCTTTTACAGCCCTTTACTGAAAGAAAATTGATAAAAAAAAATCTATATTGCCGGAGTTTTCAGTTTACCCTTTAACCACCTCCGCCGACAACTTTCACATTTCAAAGGAGAAAAAAAAGAACATTAGGGTAGTCATTGAATTTTGCGAACAACAATTGCGACAAGTCCGGAGGGATTTTCACTTTTACTTTTCCGCCCCTTCTGTTTCAGCAAAACGTATAATAGGAAGCAGCTTCCCTTCTGAATTCGAAAAGAAAAGAGCAATCAGCGATAATTTCTGATTATTTTGGGACCAAGGAATTCACTTAAGAGGGATTCAAACTTCCTCAACTTTGGAGGGTTTTAATCCTTTAAATAATCGACTATAATTGCGATAAAGTGAAATTATTTTACCCGCGTATTGCAAACGTGCACGATATTCGTGCAGACGATTGCGAAGAGAAAAATAAACGGAAAAGCAACCAACAAGAAGCCACATGTGTGTAGTAAATGACAGTTATCCCATCAACCCTGTCAACAACCTTCCCCCGAGACTGTGGGCTTTCACTTTCAACTAGAAACATGAGTAGAACGTCTTAGCGAAAAGAAAACAGTTCACAGTCCGTTGAACAAGTTTAATTAGTTAATCAACCACGACTACCAATGGGACGGATATATTCGTACTTCGTGGATAAAAAGTGTCAGATACTCATATTTTTACATGTAATGTTTTTTTTTTTTTTTTGCAGTTTCTTATGGGTATGAAAAATGTATGGATAATTTACACGTGTAGAAATCTGATTGATTGATTTTGTTCTTACAAGTTGACAGATTGGAAGCACTTTTAAAAATTAAAAATAAAGGACGGGCATGGATTTTATATTACAAAAGGTTTTACCCTTACTTTGAATGCATACAGGGTGGTCCCGAGGCAGAACCAACCACTTTTTAAACCAAAATTGAATGGGTCAAGTAAGTTGAGTTGCACTAGAATGTATTCTACCTGTTTTCGATTTGAAGACTAGCAAAAATCATTTAAGCTGTTTAAGGAATGCATTTGGCAATCTTAATGGGGATGTTAACTGCATATGTAATCACCGACGCTATTCTCCACAGTTAGCGGATGGCTGATGATATCAACCTTTGAAATTGGTCTGCGTTTATGCTAACCAGCTTTATGCGTTTTTCGTTTTGACCCTACCAAACGTGAAAAAAAAATCAGTGAGGAATGCCACAGGTCATTGTTTTCTCGCTAGCCTATGTTAGGTTAAGTACTCGTAAGCTTATGAAGATATCATAAAATACTAGGTACCATAAGGGGCTCATCGCGATGCCTGTAGAACTTTTATAAAAGGCACAAAAGCCTAAACCTTCCAAACAGTTAATATCTCTGCAAACAATTTGTAGAATTTACCTTTTTTAAGTCATTGAAAAGGGAACTGCCTAAGCGTTTCCTTCGGTTTCAGACAATTCCTAGAAACTCACTAAATATAAGTGTAATATTCTCCATGCGACGTATAAGTCATAGTCTCATGTCATGCTTGAGAGCAGTGAGCAGAGAGGATTCCCATCCCTGATTTTAACTGTGAGCTTCTATTTTATGTCCTATGCTTGCCTATCTTACTGATATGTCAGTTATTTGATTTCTAATGCTTAAACAAATTATGAAAGCGCTAAGAAGTAATGTTTTCAATTTGTAGTCCGAACTTTTTTTATATTTAGGAACAATTATGATTATGTCAGGATTCTCCACGTATTTGTAGCTGACCAGGAAGTACTTTTGAAAAGTCAAGAGGAATCGTGTGTATCTGACGCCGGAAGATGTGTTATGTACGAAACAGGCTTTAATCGAAAAACAAAAAAAAAAGTTATTTTCACTTGCAACTTTCCAATTGCGGACTACTTGTGGTTTAAACCTGGTGTTTGACTGTCTTTATATTTGTCTGTTTTTGTCAAAAGCCGAAACTGAGCTTGTACTCAGTAATAATGTGCATATCACCCTTTTCATCGCGGAACCGATGATTTTTTTCTCTTTCCATTCTGCCATTTTTATGCTGCCTTTTTTCTAGCATGTGTCTGTTCTCGTTCTCGGAGTGGTCTTGGTTATCTACGAGGCGGTTCCAACGGTGCTGTCGGTGGTGTGCATTTTTACCACTACACATAGTGCGTCGTTTGAAATTGTAGAAGAAGTACAGATTGCTCTCAGCGCGCATATTTGCTACACTTGCGCGATTTTGCTGTTGTAGCATTTAATCCTCGTAGAGGCGAACCCCACAGGCGGATCAGTAGAAATGTGGTGAAGTGGGAGGGTTGTGATCCCTTATTTTCGGATCATAACCTCGCTGATAAAAGGCAGAAGAAGAAGCATTTAATCCTCGTAGCTCAAGCCGAGATTGGTTAAGGAATATGGGCATTTCGATACTCTTGCTAGTATCAGTCGCCGACTGTGCCTTTGGCTTTCAGCATTAAGCTCGGTGCATGCAAGAGAAGCACTCGCATTTGCGAGTTTGTTAGTTAAGTCCCGTATCTATTATATCTTAGCTTCTAGAAAAATGATGTGCGATTTGGATGTTATAATCTGACCGACAACCGTAACGGTGATTGTTTCTCTAGCCTGTGTTATATAATAATAATTGAATTTATTTCATTGAATTAAGTTAATGTACATTGGTTTACAAATTATTTTATAGCAATGGCAAAAGCCGTCAGCCAAAATGACAGTTTTAATTCAAATAAACATAAAATAAAGGTTGATTGTGTTAGACTATATTTCTATATATTGATTTCGGTACTCTAATGCAGCCGATACGTAGTGAAATAGCCCGTTCCAGTTATTCCCATTCAAAATTTGAATTACTTCATCAAACGATAGCACAGACTGTTTCCAATAGAGTCTCCTCAGTTCCTGCGGAATAGGCCATCTCTCCAGAAAGTGGTATACATCTTCCCGCTTCTTTAAATTTCACAGTGGGAAAAGAAAATGGTAAATCATTCCGGTGAGGTCTGAAATTAAGTGGTAGCACCTCTCCTCTCGCTTTAAAAGCTGCTGAACCGTATATTTGTCGTTGAAATAGTGTCTCTCCTCCAAACTATGGTTCAGGACTCTATATATACTGCGACTCTCGGATTGAGTAGCCATTTCCATGAAAGCCGCATGTTTTTTTCATCAAGGGTCCTTAATATGTCTATCATCGCTGCACTCCAGCTACTTTTGACTTCCCATCTTAGTGACATGCCCACATTGCAATATGGTATTCGCTCAGTTCTTCCTATTTCCTGAACAATAAAGCTTTTCTGTTGAGAAGATGACGGAGCATTATTTTTGGAAGCCGGTGGTCAGGCATATCTACTGCTTTTAGGATATACTTGAAATGCAATCCCAGTGTACAGAAAGGAAATACCCCTGTAGTTACCAGGATTGTTAGCATCTCCCTTTTTAAATTAGGGGAAAATTATACTCTTAAAGCTTTCCGGAACCATACCTGCGCTATAGATCATGTTAAAACCTTTCGAAATCAGGTGAATAAAACCGCGTGTTTTACTGTGTCTGTGTTTTACTGGTTATAAACATGAATGTTAGTTATCAATCTATGGTAATTATTCAAAAAAACAAATACAGATATTTGGCGCAACAGCTCTTTAAAGTGCCAGGGCCTAGCTTCTCGCAACCACTCATGTTGTGTGCGTTATATTTTTCACACGAATGGAAGGGACCTACAGTTTAATGCCGAATCCGAACGGCGATTTGAGAAGAACAATACTCTCGGATGTTCGCCAGACGCTCGCGACAGGTGGGACCGTGAAAAAACTTGTTGGTATTTTCTGGGATTCGAACTTGGAACCTCATGCGCAGTGATCCGCCCACGAGGTAATTATTCACAGACGACGTTTTAATAGGTAGCTTGTCTCCTCTTTCTAGAATTAGTTTTCCCTCGAAAATGATACCTATCATACCACAAACAGTATTTCGTGTTGAATACTGAGTACTCCTTCACGACTACTTGGTTTTTCGTAAGTATCGTCCAGGTAAAGCGTATTAATTATAAATTATAACTGTATTATTTATTTAGAATGCAGTTCATAACCATAAGGTTAAAAAAAATCTGCTTGGACGGTGGATGTTTGCTTAACCGGGTGTGAATCTTAGCAGCTTCTAGCAGGTCTTTTATTATTTTCTTCAAGGTACATATAATCATAGCACAATCAGATTTACCTCCTAAATAATATCCCATTGAATTTTGTAGCAATTTTGGTGTATATAGGTACATACATATAAGTACAAAGGCAACATCCTTATATGCACATATGCGGTACAGTTTTCTGAAAAATATGTTTTTATTGTATGTGAAATTGAATATCCTTATATTTTTTGCACTATAAACAAAATTTTGTATTATCTTTTCATCTTCCTTGCATGAGGATTCAACCCGCAGTGTTATGAAATTGGATAACCATTATCTCTAAACAATAACATCTTGGAAACCATCTTTGCCACCATCAAACACATCTGTGTTCTGAGGATGCATTAAATCGAAAAATTGTTACCCACTTGACACCTGAAACCAATCAGTCTATCTGTGCGTAGTAGAAACAACAAACATCTGTTGCCACATCACATAGTGTAACTTACTTCACAAACATTGATACACTTTCGTATGCAAATATCGTTCAAATTAATCAAGTTTCATGGCAACAAACCACGACGACTGCAGTAAATACGATACCAAAGCAGATACAGAAGACGAAGCCTCTTTTTATACTTCAGAGTGCTGATGAATTATCCTCTGACCGCAAAACAGTAGAGACGATCCTGGGCATTCATCTAGTCTTAGTTTGTAGTGTTCGTGCTACTGTATACCAAACAAAGGAGCTCAACACGATCTGGACGTTTATTCGTATTGAATGTCACTTAACCCCCTGACTGAAGGCATCATCCATTTTCTAGAGTTGCAGTCCTATGCACTCAACAGTACAAGCGAAGTTAGTGTCTTTACGCACTGAAGTGGATTAATTCGTGACGCATTTTGAGCATAAGCATTATCTTATATGAAACTTTAAAAGAGTACTCATTTCAGACAAGGTCGATGATGGAGTATTGGATACCTTCACCAGTAATGTTGATTTTGTGTTTTATGGTTTCTAAACGTGGTTCCTTCAGGTTCTGCTGATGTCTTCTTGGCACATATGGGACTTGACAGACACGTGTTATCTCCTTGGTCATTAAATATTTTCGTGCTCCCGGAAGTAGAATAAAATTGTGTTTGTTTCTCAGAAAGGTGTTGCTTCCAGATGTATTTATAATTAGACTTGGTGTTGGTAGTTAAATCCAAATTGAGCAACATTCGAAGCAAGAACTTACGCATAATACATAAGAAACAATAAATAAAACTGCTCCAAACAGTCCATGAAGTCGTATATCCCAACATGAAATAAATGTTTTGCTTTAGCTCATAAAACACGAGACAGACGTGCACGTTTATTCAAATGTCGGTCATAATAACAAACACAACGAAAGTTAAGTTTATATTGGTTCCCCTTCTGATGCTGCTCCGTCTGTGATTAGATGAAAAGAACGTCATCACTGATAAATAGTCTAGTACGAGTAACATCAGTGGGTGTGGGCATAGGTAGAATAACATGTGCTCACGAAAGGACAGTGTCTGTTACGAGTTTTCTATCACTCAACGCAGGAAAATGGGAAGAAATGTGGTACTATTGGTGGTCGGATTGAGAAATAGAGTTTTGACTATTAAAAAAGTGAACCCCTGGGGCATTTCAGTGTTTACAACAAAGGTATCGGAAGGCAGACAATCGGGCAGAACGTGAATTTATATGCCCTTATGAAATTTGTTCATGCTACTGCAGAGCTGTTTTCGAATATATGAAGATACCTTGCTAAGTAGGTTCTAGCCAATCAATCGAATATCTTTGAGATATCCGCGACGACAGGCCGTATTTTTCGATGGCTAATTCCCCCAATAGGGTTACGTTACCTTACATCTGCTTTGTAAAAGCGAAGTGGTCCGTCAGGGAGGCCAATAAGTTGTCTGCAGTTATTTTTGTTGCTAGCAGACAAGAAGAATGCCGCGGATCTCTTACAGACGTCCGTGAGCATCCGTTTAGTCTGCCTATATCCTGGTGGGTCATACCACACATAATTGTGTTTGTAAGAAACCCAATAACCAATCGACGCCCTAACCGATGACGCAGGAAGACACACTGCAGGCTCGGGTCCTGAGAATACCACCTCTGAGCCTTGTCTAGCAAATTAATTGGAGATCTCGTGTGATCTCCCAATGCAACCTAGGACCCAAACAATAATGAAGGAGTTCAGCTTTGCAAACGAATTCAACGCTTTCCTGCATTGCATTGGCAGCTTAGGTAACATTTTACAATGAAAGTCATTGAAGGACAGAACGGAGAAAGCTTGCACTTCCTACCTTATCTTTGGCTTCTTTGTAAACGTGTAAGGATTTCTTTTGTGAAGTTAAATTTTATCTGGAGGCAGTAGTGGAAACGCATATTCTTATGACGGAAAACTGCACGATGGAATCCTCTTTTTTTTTTTGGAATGCATTGTCTATATCTCAAAATCATGAGGTGAACTGAATGCAAACTGGGTCACTGGAAAATGTCTGGGGGAAGGTGCAAGCTAAATAGCTTGACGGGGAATTATTTGCCGTCAAATAGGCCTAGGGGTCATAGGTGAAAGAGATTATGAAGTACAATAAGCTGGGGTCTATTACTTTCCGTAGCCTTGTCTGTCAGAACCACGGCATTCATTAATATTACTTTATGGAGGAAAGTCAGCATCCACTGAAAACTCAATAGAGAAGATCCGCAGTGCATCCGATCATATAGATGCAACTGTTACTCTAGAGTTTTCTTCTTCCTTTTTTCAGCGAGGTTATGATCCGAAAATAATGGATCACAACCCTCCCACTTCACCGCATTTCTACTGATCCGCCTCTGGGGTTCGCCTATTTGACCTCAGAAAATATCGGCAGGCCCGCCGATTTCGGATCACTCAGTTACTGAGGCCAATGAAATGCCGATGTCGTCGCATTTGTATGATACAGGCGTTTATAGGCCTGCCTTTCCCACATCGCGATGTCTTTCGAACGTGCACTGATATTGCCTTTTTAAAATGATTCAAATGATCTCTTCTTTGAACGTGGCAATACCAGCTGAGCCGGTCGAGCTCTATCTTTTGTACGATTGGTTTCCTTGACGTGAAAGCTTCCACCGATCTTCGAACTTCTTATTCGATCAAGCTTTGTCACTCCTGCTGTCATGCGAAGCATCTTCATCTCAGCTGCCGTTAATTTACTCTCATACGTTTTGTACATCGTCCAACATTATGAACCGTATGTGAGCGCTGGACGCACAACTGTGATTTAGAGCCTTCCTTTCAACTTAGGTGGCATTTTTCTGCCACAGAAGATAGCGGAATTTTACCGCCACTTCATCCACCCTACACTTACGCGATGATTGATGTCGTCATCACAAGTTGCTTTGCTATTGATCATAGATCCCAGATATTTAAACTTTTCGCACTTGGGAAGCACTGTTCCATTCAAATAAATGTCTGGAATAGGCCTGAGTGGATCAGAGAGTTTTATGTGAAAAAAGTTGCAGCCAAAACTAAAAGGAAAATATATGAATCCTCCTTTGAGCCCGCACTTGTGTAGATATGTACAGTACAGAGTGATTGGTCAGTAGGAACAGATCACGTGAGAAGTACATTCAAAGTCAGAAGCATATGCGAAGAATTACACGAAAAAAGACGCAGATGACACATGGTGGAAAAGATTTAAAAGAACAAAGTCGACCAGAATAGATGAAATGACAACCCAAGACAGATGCGGTCATATTAAATAAGAAGATCTGTTCCATTGGAAAAGATTGCTCTAAGCGTCTCAGAGGATACTTCCATTCTTGTCTAAGTTATAATTTGTATGTTTTTAGGATAGGCTTTGTATAAACATCCAATGATGAGACAGTCCCTCAAAAAATATGCAGATAAGGAAGCCATCGCATTTCATCTTTGCGCTAGCAATCGTCCTTCCAAGTTAAATTTTACGTTTTAAATGGTACGCTTATTCTTCATGAGGTTGAGGAGGGTGGAATGCTCAGGGGAACTCTTTATTCGTCTTGATCCTACCCCGTTTCCAACTCGGACTTGATCCAACCTTCTTTTCCTAGACCTACCAAGCGGTCGTTTATCTGATAGCACGGAAATCATGACACGTCTTCGAAGGCGGTTTGGTTGCATGCACACTACATGACCAAACTATCGAAGTATAGATCATTCCGTTCGGAGAAGTATGTTCTTAAAATTTAGTGCCCCGCGCACTACGCACTCTTGTTCATATAAACAGGGGAGGCGACAAAACGCACCTCAGGCGGAGTTCAACGCCTACAGTCAGGCGTATTGTGTATTCGTACGAGGGCAAGGTGAAAAGTTCTCGGGCTGACGCAAAGATAGCGCTCCAATCAGCAAAAATGTATGTTTCCTGCCTGGATGCACTTCTCATTAGTTCGTATGACAAGTTTCAACTTGTTCTCTCAAGTAGTTTGTTTACACGAATTTTTGCAGTAGACGTCCTGCGTGTTTTTCGTTAAAATGGATAAACTTGAATATCGCGCGGTCATAAAATTCTTCGTTTTGGATGGGTTAACCCTAACGCCTAAGGAAATTCATCCAAAGTTGACAAAAGTTTACGGGGACTCTGCTCCTTCCATGTCCACCGTTAAAAAGTGGGCTTTAAACGTGGTCGCACGTCCCTCGAAGATGACCCACGTGAAGGACGGCCAAAAACCGCAACCACACCCGAAACCATCGAAAAAGTGCATGATATCGTGTTGGACTATAGGCGAGTGAAGGTGAGTGAGATAGCTGAGGCTGTGTGTATATCGGAAGAGAGGGTGCGAACCATCTTGCACAAAAACTTAGGGATGCGAAAGCTCTGCGTAAGATGGGTGCCGCATTTGCTGTATGCCGATCAAAAGCAAATGCGCAAACGATTTTCGCGGCAATCTTTGGACCGATTCAATAGGGATTCCACCGATTTTGTGCAGCGATTTGTCAGCATGGATGAGACATGGGTCTACCACTACACGCCAGAAACGAAACAGCAGTCGAAGCAGTGGGTGGAAGCCGGTGGTTCAGCGCCAAAGAAAGCGAAGTCGATCGCATCTGCCGGAAAGGTCATGGCCAGTGTGTTTTGGGATGCGAAAGGGATCCTGTTAATTGATTACCTTGAGAAAGGCAGAACAATTGCAGGCGAATATTACTCCAACCTTCTTGACCAGCTGGATGTCAAAATTCGTGCGAAGAGACCTGGCTTGAAGAAGAAAAAAATCATCTTTCACCAGGACAATGCACCTGTACACAAGTGTGCGTTGGCGATGGGAAAACTGCGGGATTTGAGGTACGATTTGCTCGGCCATCCGCCCTATTCACCTGATTTGGCACCCTCGACTTACATCTGTTCCCAAACTTGAAGAAATTTGTTTCTGTGAAGCGCTTCGCATCCAATGCAGAAGTTGAGAGGGCCGTAGATGAATATTTTCACAGCCTTCCAGACTCTCACTTCCGAGAAGGAATATTGATGTTGGAGAAACGCTGGACTAAGTGTGTTGAAGTCAAGGGAGATTATGTAGAAAAATAAAATTATCTTTTAACTGAAAATCGCAGTCTTTCATTGTCAGGCCGAGAACTTTTCACCTTGCCCTCGTATACTGTGACAATGAGTTAAAGTAGCTTAAGTCAATTTGTAATATTTTTCAGAATAAGCGCTTAAAGTTGTCACTCACGCAAAAATGGTATTCAATTTTTTAATTGCACTCTGATAGACATAACTCGGCAGTCTTTACAGATATGCAACTAAAAGATTTATAAAAAATACTTCATCAAAACTGAGTTGGGATGTTTAGTTTGCGCTACTAAATTTCAGAGGGCGCTGAAAAGAGCTTTTTCATTCAATTTGATATAAGTTGACTGATTCAGAAGTATTTCACTTTAAAAACAACTTTTTCATACTTTTTAATTCAATCACCAATCTTCAAACGATAAAAAAAGTTTTAAACCAGATTGACTGGAGATCGTTTTGTGGAGAAGCTTTCACTTTGCTTTGCATAATTCTCACCACAGCACGCCAATTGTTAGGACGACGCTGAATTGGTCATCAACCACAGTTCTGACATCCTAGCAAGGATTTTTCCACGAGGACTTAAAAGAGACTCCAAATGCTTTGAATAACTTGGAAGGCGTTAAAAAATCGACTCCTTAGAATTTTTTCAACAGAATTAACGCTTAATGGTCATGGTCCGGAACGGCGCGCGCATCGATAGCAGCTAGTCAACATATACCGCTACCCGAAATTCAGAATGAAGCTACGATTACACTATTTGACAAGTGGTCAAACGTTCGACCATTCTCGCTGGCAAACTAGATCCATTTAAGCCGTTCACTAAGAATCCGTTCTTATTTAGATCCAAACTGTGTGAAAAACTAATAGATTGCAATGATAAAACGTTTGCATTAAAAATATGACGATTTAACCCCGATTGTCAGCCAATATGGTCAAACGTCTACAGTGGTCAAACAGTCTATTCGTATCTTCAGTGTTCAGAAATTTATCGTGATGTCATTTTTTGTTTTTATGATGTGTAATATCTACCTTTTCTTCAAGATTTGACGACGTCAAAAGCAAAATGCATATCAACAAAGTCTAACGCTTGTACTGCATTTCGAAACGTGTTCGTCTTCATGGGACTACATGTTGAGCAAGTTTAACAAACACAAGCCTCAGGTGCTGAACCAATTTATAAACAAAACGATTTAAGAAAACCACCATTCTGTGTATCTCCAAACACCATCCCGTGTTTAATCAATTAAATCATTTTAATGCACAACGCACAAGATTTATATCCATTGCATCCGAAATAATGAATAGCTTTACCGCATTCTGCGCATATTTCATCATTCTCTCTCTACCAACTTATTTTTACTGTTGAAAAACAAAGCCATAGAAAGAAGACTGCATCTGACATTAAATAAAAGGAAACTCCTCTGGCTATGTGGCTAATGGCAACGTGGCCAATCATTAATTTCTCCTTATTTCCTTCGTCGCGTCAGGTTGGATTTACCATGATGGAGCAGCAACAACAAAATAAAATGGAAAATTAGTGAAAAAAACTTTATGAGGTCGCATTTGTTTGCCGTCAGAGTCAATCAAAGGACGGAAGACAGTGCGAGTATAAACAAATTCATTCTGACGACTATTGTAATATAATGAAAAACTTCAGCATAAATATTTACGTCTCGGAGCGGTTTTAAGTTCATAAAAAGTAGAAAATTCACTGCGGTCTGCTCAACTTTATGAAATCATGCTCACCAGCACCACCGTGTCGCTGAAGCATTTTTTCGGTGTGTAACTTCTTGCCAGTGTTTGATGATGATCTCATTCCGTTTTATCAAAAAATGTTTATATTTCATGGGCGGGCGAATGCATGGATGTCATAAAAGGGAAAAGTGTTTTTCTTCTTTTTTTTTTGAATAGAACGTCATATGGCCAACACGTTGGGATCTTTTTTTAAATTAAATTTAGTTCTGTGGTTATCAACCGCAACGTGGAGTTGGGTTTTCGAAAAGTCGGAAGTACGCGTGAATTCAGCTGATGGAACAGTGGTGTACGAAAGTATGCGCTTCTAAAAAAGAATATAGTATTCAAAAACTTCAAAAAAATGAAACTATCCAATTAAGAAAGAGGATACATATCTCATGTAGGTATGGTCTCACTGGCCTTAAACCTATTATTTCCCATTACCTTATTGTATTCCTTGTTTCACTCTTCAGGAAAACTCATATAGATAAATGGGTTATTCCTAAGGTTTCGCAGTAAACCACAGTCCATGACCGACACCAACATCCAATTTCGAAGTCTTCGAACAAAACTATTCATAATCGAACCAACCCCCAACGGTCGCACCTTTCCTGAATGTCTGACAAACATTATCAAGATCTTATCCATTAAGCTATTCAGATTTGGCAATGAAACTCTTCAGAAGACGAAACTGAGCCCGTACTCAGTAACAGTTTGGGATTTTTGCCCACTAACCCCTTCACCCTTCTTCCCGTTTTCTACCTTCAGGTCTCGATGAAGGTCAGTGTTCCTTATGAACCTAAGTTGCATTTACTATATTTCTAAGCACCTTATTTTGGAATCTTTGAATTATGTCTACGGTTGTCTTTTTGGCACAACCCAATAGTTGGATTCCATATATTCATGTTGGATTCAGAATTTGATTATATCATAACGGGTGCGCCTCCTTTTATGTCGGTATGTAAACATTGGATTACTTTGATATTTATCAACCGATTGATTTGAGTAGACATGTTTTTGAAACGTCAATTCAGTACAATTTTAACCATGAATCGATTCACACCGAAATAACGCGCCGACAGTGGGAGATCGTCGACATGCCGTTCATCAACGCCCAAGACGTTCTAATGAACTGGTTGAAGCGGTAAGAGGAAGTGTTGCCGAGGAGAACCCACATGTGTCCTATCATCACCGCGTTCAGCATTTTGGCGCCAGTGGAACCACCTTGCGGCGCATTTTGAAGGATGATTTGCAATTGACTCAAAGAATATTGCCGATAGATCGTCCACGTCGCTTGGAATACGGCCAAACAGTCGCTCGAATGGTTGACACTGAACTTGATTTTTGGAAGTAAATTTTGATGACCAATGAGGCCCATTTCACACTCTCTGGCGCCGCGCCGTTAACAAGCAAAATTGCCACATTTGGAGAACGGAAAATCCACACGAGATCCATAAAACACCATTGAATGATCAAAAAGTGACTGTTTGTGCAGGCGTTTGCGCCAAAACTATCATTGGGCCATTTTTCTTCAGAGAAGGCGAATCGATATCGGTGGATGTTGGCCCATTATGTCTGCCCACAAATTTATGAAAAAGATCTGGACGGTTACTGGTTTCAACAAGACGGTGCGCCATGCCACACTGCAAATCAAACAATACAGTTTCTGCAACGAAAATTCCCTGGACGTGTGCTGTCAAAAAATGACAACATTGACTGGATCTCCAGATTTGACCCCTCCGGACTTCTTTTTGTGTGGTTATTTGAAAGGCAAAGTATACGCCAGCAAGCCTCAGACCATTGACGAGCTCAAGGCAAACATTCGTGCCGAAATCATCGCTATACCGTGCGAGATGCTCGAAAAAGTGATGGAAAACGCAGCAAAAATGGCACATTTTGCTTTGGTCAATAGAGGCGGCCACTTGATTGATGTTGTACCGTATATAAGCACTTTATTTCCAATTGATATGGTTGAGTTTCTTCCTATCAGCGCAATTTTCTATATTTGATCTCTAACTCTTCTTTTTTCCTTTTTTATGTGCTCTTTCCATCTATACCTGGTGTCATACCTGAATATTTCGCTGCATTATTGTATGTAACTATTTTTTTTATTTGTAATGAGTGGTATAGGTTCAACATTTTTATTAGTAAAATCAATGTGGACTGACTTGGATTCATTCAATTTGATTCTCCACTTTTTAGTCACAAATTTTGTTTTATGCCTATTTGGAGTTTTTCTGTCAATTCTTCATTAGTTCTCCCTTCTGCTAGTATTGCAGTATCATCTGCAAATGTTGCCATAGTATGGTTTTCTAGTTCCGGAATATCACTATACTCTGTCCAACATAAATTGGTAGTACAGGGAAGATAGGGATGTTTGTCTCTCATTCGGACTCTTTTGTTTTACGTAAGGTGCTATTCTAACAAAAGCTCTTACAGGGTTTCCGTAGTAAGCATTTCAAATTAGCAAAAATCCGAAAGAATATTATGGTAGGGTTACCGTCCTTTTTTTTAGATTGAAATTTACATTTAATTTGTTTTATTTATAAAAAATAAAACAAATTTATCTTTTTCCACACCACCAAGAAAGTAAGATAAAAGGCGCAATTTACATTAAAACACTTAACTTCACATTAGTATCACAATCCAAATTTAGAAAAATACACTTAACATCAAAAACTGACCGCGCGCTACGAAAACCTACGCAAATAAACTTTTTCTTTAAAGAAAACAGCTTACAATTTTGTAACTGCATTTTAACGTATTTTCCACACATTAAAAGAAATACAAAAGATCAAAACAAGATCTCCACGATAACACTTATCATTAAGAACTTCGTTCAAAGCTCTAAAACCAAAAGCTCCTCAACAGAAACCCAAAGGAAAAAAAACTGAACGAGTTACCAAACGGACACTGGTAACTCTAAATGCACATCAATTTAATGGGGGTTGAATAGCAGCAGCCACAGGCCACAGCCAATCAGTGCACACTCAGATGTGCGCTAAATAAGACATGTAAAGTCTACGTCAGATGCAAATGGAAATTCACTGGCGGGTAAACACTTTTTATGGGGGGTTTCTTTCAACGTAGTATGGTGGAAAAATATGGCACGCTACTGATTTTGAAAAAGCTTCCCCATAAGACGTGTACTGCCAATTTATGTTGGACAGAGTATAGTATATAATACGTATAATATAGGGCCCAGTACACTACCTTGCGGTACACCGGCCTTTATTTCTCTTAGTTTTGAATAAGTTTGCTGCTGTTTTATTCTAAAATGTCTTCCATCTAGATAAGATTTAAGAATGAAAGCATACGTCTCGTGCCATACTTTATCAAAGGCCTGCGCCACATCCTAGAATACAGCCGAACAAACCTTCCTTCTTCTAATGCTTCTACGATCTTATCCGTAATTCTGTGTACCTGTTGTATCGTAGAGTACAGCCTTCGAAAATGAAATTGATGGTTCGGAATCAGCTTTTTCCTTTCAATTATTTTATTTAAACGTTTAGCGAGCACTTTCTCAAACACTTCTGATATCATCGGCAATAGTGATATATGGTAGGTCTGTACGATGACATTACATTTGGAAGTTTACCTGGTTTGGAAATCATTAGGACATCAGCAACCTTCCACACACTAGGTACAAATTTAAAATTAAATGCGACATTTATTAAATTTGTTATTTTAGTTATTGCCTTCATGAGTAAGTTCTTTAATACGTCACTAGATATAAGGTTATATCCAGGACTTTTCTTTGCATTTATTTCATGCTTAATTAGGTTGCGTATTTTGTTAGGAGTTGTGGGCAGAATCTCTTCGTTTTCCCCTTCAGATGGTTCTAATAGCACGGGTTGTCTGTTTTCATTTTCATCTAGTGGTTTAAATATGTTTTCTAGGTAGTCTGCGAAAAGAATGGGTTTAACCTCATCGTTTTTTGCCCAGTGTCCATCAGGTGCTTTAATTGGAGGTATTTGCACAATAGGTTGTTTTAGTCCTTTTGTAGCTGTCCATAGAGACTAATTTGTAGCGTATTCGGTTGTTAATCCTCTGAGGTACATTTTCATTGAGTCTCCTTTAAGTTATCTAATTTTTCTTCTCAATTGCTGACTAAGGTTGTTTAGTTTTGCTTTATGCCGTGGAGCTCTTGTTGTCTGTCATGTTCTTCTTCTACTTCTTCTGCTACTAAATCCTTTATTTCTTTCGGGTAGTTTCTTTTCATGTTCTTTCTATTTACTCCGGGAGTGCTTTCTCAGACCGATTTCTGAATATCGCTAACCAACTTATGTGCTTCTTTTTCTATATCATTTTTGGATATAAGAGGTGTCATTAAGTCTATTCTATTTGTTAAGTTCAACTTGAAGGCTTGCCAATCTGTTCTTTTGTTTGTTAAGGTTTTAGTATTTGTATTTTGAATTACATATTCACTCATTTGGAGAATTATAGGTGAATAGTCAGAGCCCAGATACTCAAATTCATTTATATGTATTATATGTAGCTGCTCGACAAAGAATCAATTAGATCTGGTATCTTATTTTTGTCTGTAGGCCAGTACGTGGGCCTTTCTCTCGAGAGAGTTTCGCACTGATGTTTTTGAATTGCAGCATAAAGTTATCTTCCTCTCGATGATGTTAATCTAGAATCCCAGCTTAAGTTTTTTGCATTAAAATCACCACCTATTACATATTCTTAGTTTTTGAAAAAAAATCAGAATGTTGTTTTTTTTTTTTTTATTGAAAGTTTTGGAAAACAGTAAATAGCAGCGATATCAATTTTTTCTTTGTATTTTCTCTGTAAAGTATTTCAACTCCTCATATTGTTGGATATTGTTTTTTTTTTTTTTTTACTATAACTGCGCTTCCACCCTTAGCTGAGTTTTCAGGGTGAGCGGTGTAGTAGATGTTGTCGTTTTTTAATTTTATTTCCGTGTGTTTTGTAAAATGGGTTTCTGAAATAAGACAAATGTCTATGGTATTTGTTTCAAGAATCACCTGCAATTGCTGTTTGTGTTACAAGAGACCATTTGTATTCCAACATATCACTTTAAGATTTTGATCTATAGTTATGCTTAGATACTTTGTCGTTTATGTTTTCTAACTTTTTAAGTTGCATATCTAGAGTATTAAGTTTAGTTAGGATCAGTTGTAGTGTTTGATTTATGTCACTGCTTGGTTGGGCCTTATGTTGGTTTCCCTCAGGTTGGTCTTTTTTCTGTATAGGATGTTGTTTTTTGTGTGCTACTACTCGAGCATATGGTATTATACCAGCGCTGGTTTATTTAGCGTTCATCACAGCAAGAATGGCGCTGATTTGTTACAGACATACGGGAGCATCCGTTTAGTCAACCTACATCGTAGAGAGTCACACCACACACAATTGTGTTCGTGAGAAACCCAGTCGTCAAACCCGAGGACGCAACTCAGGTTCGCGTCCTGAGAAAATCTCATCTAACCATTACCTAGCAATCTCATCGAAGATCTCAGTGTAACCTGGGACCCAGATAAGAGACAGAGAATTCAGCCTTGCGACCGAGTGCAAAGAGTTTTTATATTTGCGAACTATTTAGAAAGTGGTTAAAAGATTAAGCAAGGCATTAACCGCAGCCCGAATGTCACTGTCACTTGCCCTTGCACCTTTTCCCTACAATATAGGTCATGGCCATTAGGAATACATTCCACGTGAAAAACAGACGCATATTTGCCTAAGAACAAGTGAAGCCTTATGTTGTCCTCTTCCACGAGGCCATCAGCACCATACACTTGACCGGTTTTGAATCCTTCTTCCTATTTCAGGGAGGCTATGATAAATTGAAGGGATCATAACTCTTTCATTTCACTGCATTTCTGTCTCATTGCGTCAGACGCCATATTTATGAGACTGGAGTCGTAGGATATGTGTCGCGGAAGATCACCAAAATTCCAATGTGGATTACACCAAAAACCGCCCCGCCAAAGACGGTGGATGGCTTTGATAGCACAGTAAGTGCTATCTAACCTCAAGAAGAGGTTAGTTAAATTCAAATCATCTGGAGCAGAGCCAAACGTACTCGGGAAAGCTTCCGTGTATCAGAGAGAGCCCGTTCTTTGGAGTTTGTCAGTCAAATATTTACGCGAAAGTCCCTTTCACCAAACAAACGACGCATATGCAAAAATGGTCTTATCATATGTGTTTAGATCAAGAAGAACCTTATTCGGTAATAAGTCCCACGTCTTGCTAAAAGCATTCTTACACTGCCAGAAAACTGAGAGCGCCTTGGATGTTTTCGACTCGACGTGTTGGGCAAAAGATATTTCTTATCCAGAATCACTCCCAGATATTTGGATCCATTGCATCAGCATACACACTGCATTCTTGATGGGAACGCATTCAGATATTTACGAAGTATCTATTAACATGCCTTATCTTGTTGCTGAACAGAGGCAAAGAAAATAGAGACACCAAACGCTTTTTTATGAAGCATTATTCGACTTGAGTGCAAAATCCTGCTTTTCATAATACGTTTGGTCACTCTTTCAAGTTACTTTATAAGTCAAGTATTTTTCAAAGTTCGGCTTTCATAAGACAACCAGGGCTCGAAATGCGTTGAATTTTCACAAATACTTATCTTACGTAATCATACAATTTGATTTGGTTGGGTTGAGTTTCAGTTCGTTTTATTCCGACCATTGGAATTGAAGATCTTCGTTCAATTTTGCAATCCCATCTTCAATCAACCCTAGTTTACAATGTGGATAAAACTGTAAATCATCAGCGTAGTTCACAAGTAGCTCAACAAAGATAATGGACAGTCAAAACATCTTTATATGGCAATGCTTAGTATCATGTAGCTAGTGGCCTTATGTGCATTAAGAACGGGGGGAAAATGACAACTCACAGGCATCACAAGTCGACGCAAATGATACTTCATAAGTAGCTAAAGTAAGTTTTCTTATGAATTTAACACGAAGGCTGACCCAGTCTAGCACTTATTATGATCCCATTATGGGTATCATTTACTCATGGGTATTTTAAATTTCTTCACTACTCGTATACTGCCTT
Source organism: Brachypalpus laphriformis (assembly GCA_945910035.1). Lineage (NCBI taxonomy): Eukaryota > Metazoa > Arthropoda > Insecta > Diptera > Syrphidae > Brachypalpus > Brachypalpus laphriformis. Next base: position 89,936,974 of record OX246753.1, on the reverse strand, counting down.
CTTTTGTTTTGAAGTCAAAGGTGACAAATTCTATTTCAATAAAGCACTACTCTTAACCATCTATTTCATGATGTCACTTTCCGCCATCAATCAAAAACCTATCTACCTACTTAAAATGTACAATACAAGGTCAATGGCATGGCCACATAATTCCAGTTGCTAGCTTATTTTCTCACTCTCGCGCCTTATCCCGTCAAATAGTCAATTAAACACGTTCATAGCTCTGTCATCTGTTTTAAGTTCGAAATGAAAATTCAAAATCCCATTCCCACTTGTCGACTTTCAATCAGAATTCTAATCTACAAACCATACCGACTGAGTCACGCCCCAACCAGCATTATAATGGAAGAAAATGTCACGCGTACCAAACAATCTGTTGAATTGTTTAATTAGGCCACTTTCGAACAAAAAAAGATATACAGATACAGAAAGTATGAGTAAAATGTCCAACTGATGTCAAACACACGCATGACGCCTACACACTTCACAGAGTCTGACATAACGTTCACGTTGTTAATCTTAATTGAACAAAACTATGCCAGCGAATGTGCGTATTCGTCTGCTAATTGAAGGAAATTCGATCCTGACCCTTAATTAAAACGATCTTTGGAGTATTTAAAAATGTCCACCACAAGCTACTGAAATTGTGTGCGGTTAGGATTAACCGCACAGGGATTTGCTATTTCCTTTCCCGTCAATTGGTTTACCCAATTTATACTGTCATTTTCATTTCATCTAAAATTTATTAGGAACCCCATGGTTAAATGGACCGGAAATACATAAATATTTCTTACGAATTCGCACAAGGGGTGCGCGTTTAAAAGTATCTATGGCTTTGTTAATTCAATTTAACATGGGTTACCTGGTACAGGTAACGTGGACCATTAATAGTTTTCCTAATTGGGTCGAAAATAAGGAGAAAACATAATAAAATTGCAAAGTTTCTTATTTTTGAGCGAAATTAGGAGGGTTTCTCCTGGGAGACGCAAGGATCTGGGGTCGAAAGGGTATAAGGAGTCGTTTTACAGATGGTTGCCTGTGAACAATATATGCTGGAAGTATTCCTCAATGGATTTGGGTTTAATTTAAGTTTACCAAAAGTTTCATTGTGAAGTTTATGTTTCGTTATTCATTGGTACATAAATTATTAGTCAATGTGTGGTAACTTGAGCAGAGGTGATTATGTCAAGTTAATGTGGCCGAAACGATGCTTGTGTACGAGGAAGACGGGAATAGAATAATTTACACGTGCTTCTTGGTTGACTTAAAAGACATACTTGTTACCCTCAAGCAAGTAGAAGAATATTGTAGCAACAGTGACGAAACCGGAAATAATGGCATTCAGTTACGGGCTAATTAATGTTTAAAGATTAAAAGTAGTTAACTTTAACTTTTTTTTAGTGTTTCGGACCTGAAAGGTTAAATACTTACACTTACCAAATCTCTCTGGAATCACACGCTTGGAACTTTTGAACAATGTGCTGAAATTGTCGGAACGTGTCCATTTTACTTATGACCGCACAAAACATGCCAATAAAAACTTGTTTGGGGGCCCTTTTTGGGGCGACGAAAAATATATTTGTTACCCATCATGTGACGTTTCAAATGAAAGGTGAGGTCATAAGGAGTCCAAATGTGTAAACGTTATTTCAAAAATATTTCTTGATAACAGAAATAATTTTCAACTGGAACCCTCTCTATCTCCAAATGTGTAAATGCGAAAAATCGGAAAACAAATTTAGGGTATGTTGAATTATGTATGAGTAGGTTACAAGAAAGAAAGGAAGAGTCTTCTGCCGCGTACCGATTTTGCCCAAAATGGAAAATATTGGTATTTATTCACCTCGCCATATGACAAAGCAACTCTTGTCTTAGACTGAGGTTCTCACAGTTGCGTAAGCAACTAGAATCTCAGCGAAAACACTAAAAGAAGACCTCAGTTGTACTCCTAAAGATCGCTCCACCAAAAGAGAGCGATTTACTGGATGAAACTGGTCGAAGTTGCTCGTTGATTTGATTATACCTGAGGATGACACTTGTGTCGGTGTCCTCGTAAAATATTTGAGCAAATCACCAATAAAAAAATGCAATCTCGAGATTTTAATCAAAAATTATATTCCGATTAGAGAAACTATGGGTCCCTTTCTGTCTGTCTGTATTCTCAACTATAGCCTTAGCAGCTGGGCCGATTTCCTCCAAACTTCATGTATATGATCTATATTGCCAAAATTCGAGCCAAAATACTTACTTGCCAATCTAGCGTTACAGTCCGGCATGGACCTGCGCCTCAACCAACAAGCCTCCTCATTCAGCTTGGTTACGAGGCAGCTGCCTCCAGTTGCGCACGCCAAGTTGGTTGAGGTCTCTCTCCACTTGTCTGCGCCAACTGCTGCGAGGTAGTCTCTGCTGCGCCGTCTATCCGAGGTGAATTCGAAAATTGTTCGGGCTGAAATGTTGGGCTCCATCCGCTCTACATGACCCAGTCATCTTATTCGCTGTATGTGAACTCTTCTGAATAAGTCAATGTGTTTGTATAGGCCGCATAGTTCTCCATTGTACATTCTCTTCCATTCGCCGTCTATGCAGACGGCAGCAAAATCACTTGAAGAACTTTTCTCTCATAGTAACCATAGTAGTTTGAGATAGGGCTTTGTTACTCAATTGCCTTCTTAGCCCATAAAAACAGCGACAGGCAAGAGTAATTCTTCGTTTGATCTCCTCACTGCAACTGGTGTCATTTGCGGAGCTCACCATAGAGCCTCACCTCAAAATTATATCTCTCTATTGTTGATTTCTATTTTGTTTTGCTTTCACTAACCGCTGAACCCATCTTTCCTGCCTCTGTCTTAATACTCGCAGATGCAGACTGAAGGCCCGCTGAGTTCTTCTGACAATGCTATCGGCCTTAGCGAGTAGTTGTACAGACTTGTAAAAGATTGTACCTCCGGTGTCGGCTCCTGAGTTTCGTACAATTCTTTCAAGTATGTGTATTAAAGAGATTGCATGATAGCGCGTCACTTTGTCTAAGACCCTTCCTGACATGGAACGGTTCAGCTGTGTTCTTACCGACTTTGATGGACCACCGAAAGTTCTCCATCGTCATCCTGCACATACGGACGAGATAGAGACATGGCTCTATATAACTCGTCTCTATACACGCTATCATAAGCAACTTTGAAGTCGATGAAGAGGTGATGCGTATCGATTTTATACTCGTGGGTTTTTCCAAGATCTGTCGTAGTGTGAATATTTGGTTAATGGTGGACTTTTCCGGCCTGAAACCGCACTGATAAGGTACAATCCTTAATGACGAAGATAAAGCTAAACTAGCTATTTATATAGATTGTGGGTTTCTGACCGCAAAATTGCCAGGATCCAATACAACTATTCGTAATTTCCTGAAATTATGGGATAACTGCGGAATTGCGAATCATGCAAAAAATAAAAAAAACTTAGGTTCGTCAAATTCGATTAATTCAGCATGAAGCAAAAAAAATGGTTTGTTTCCCGATTGTCCTAAATTGAATTTGCCTGTAACAAGCAGACGACTAGGACAAGTCTTCAGAGCAAATCGCAACATAAGTTTCAAAAAAAGATATAAAAAGTCGCCTCTGACCGATGTCTATAAAACGGAGAGCCTAAATTTTGCTGAAAGCCAGATGGACGCCAGAGTGGCAAAGAGTTATTTTCAGTGATAAAAATTTATTTAGACGGTCCAGGCGATTTCCAATCATGCTGGCACAATAAAAGACCTCCGGTAGATGTAAGAATGAGTCGGAACTTTGGTGGGCGAAGCGTTATGAGTTGTGCAAGTTTTTCAGCGAGTGGGAAGACAAATATTGGGTTTGTTCCGGGTAGAATGGATTCAGACATACTATATGTGCTCAATTATTAGGGGAATTGGTGGTCGAAAGAGCAGAGTAATTGTATATTCCAACAAGATAACGCTGCCATACGTGTCTCCAAGAAAATTATCAAATGGTTTCAGGAGAAAAATATAACAACTTTAAAGTGGCCACCAAGAAGTCCTGACGTAAGTCCAGTGCAGAACTTCTGGATGAATACTTACGAGGCGAGTTTAAGCCAATGGACGTCAAACAGCAATAATCGAGGAATGGGCGTCGATATTGATGGCCGTGCTGGAAAACCTCATCTAGTTGATGCCAACGCGTATGTTACAACGCACTTTTTGTATTTTTAATTAATAATGAATTTGCAATCTAGATTCAACAGATTTATCAGCGCAATGATATATTATTTGAGAAAAAAACCTGAAAAATGTATATGGGAATTTTCACCTCTGTAGTAGCAATTTGGTAATAATGAGATTCTATCAAACTGGGCGTTGGAATTAATGTTGTTTTTCCAGAGAATATATTAGAATATGTTTAGAAAATGTTGGAGTTGTGATTTTACCCAGGGCAGGGGTAGTCAATTTAGTTATTTCCTACGTTCAGCTGCATTGATTCTCTCAATACATAATAATACACATAACGAATTGGAATATACATAAATATATTAATACCTCATCCTCCTCATTAAACTGTTATATATTCCCAGTGATAAAAAGTTGCCATTTTCAAAAATGGCGGCCAAATTGCGATTTTTGAGAATTTTGTTGAAAACATAATTTAAATTAATTAATTTAACTTGATTTAACGGTAGCGTACATTTATTTTTTTTTGCATATCTATGGCACATTACCTTTCGAATGATATAAGTTTCACCCCCCTCCTTTTATAATAAGTGCTAAAAAAACGTACGATAAATTTCGTGGTCACGTTTTAATCACCCTGATTATCGTTGGCGTTTGTCGCTTTTTGACGATTGTCGTTTTATTCATAGCTACGACCTACTGACCGCTAAACATTTCTAAGCAATTTGTTTGTCGTGTAAAACACTATTACAACTCTTTCACAGTGAAAAAGTTAGGAAAATGGATTCGTACTACATCTGAAGAATAAAACGCCAACGACAATCAGGGTGAATATCATACTAGTATCGCGTGTGGTCGAAATTCGACCGAGGGAAATAAACAGTCAATGGTATCTAAGCTCATACAGCCATGAATGTGATCAAAATGCTTTCATTAAAGCGTTTCTTGCTTTGCAAACTCTCTCAATTTGTCTTGTTCTAGTGCTGCCAAAAAGTCACCCGAAGTTGCAGAAAGTTGAAGCCCGGAGCAAATACCACATGGTACGGTTTACGGCAAACAATTCTGTATTTTTTAAAACTCTAAATTATAACTTCTGATGATCTATAAAAGTTTGTAAAAATGCATCTTTCTAGACGCTCTGGACCGTCTAGTTGACAATTCTTGACCGAGGTGCTCTCCTCGACTTTCTCCAGTGTGTACAACTTATCGCCATGGCAACTCGTTAGTGCAGTGGTTGGAAAAACTTCCATGTTATTCGTTTTCTTTTTTCCACTCGGGTGGCTGATGATGGGGCGCCGTGGCGTAAGTGGTTAGTGTGTCGGATCACTACGCATGAGGTTCCAAGTTCGAAACCCAGAAAACACCAAAAAGTTTTTTCACGGTCCCACCTCTCGCGAGCGTCTGACAAACATCCGAGAGTATTACTGTCATGAAAAAGCTTCTCAAATCGCCGTTCGGGTTCGGCATTAAAACTGTAGATCCTGATAGGTTGATGATTGCTGTTTCCCGCTGGGGCTTGAACTTGAACCCCGGTTAACGAGCAAACACACTATACACTGGATTATTATCACTTTTTTAAAGCGTCTAGTAAATACGGAAGGTAAGCGTATTCGTACGATTTGAATTGAAGAATGTTATAAAACATTCTCTGGGACACATCGTATTAGCTTAATTTATTACCCTGTTGATACTTATGTCTATCAGTTGGAAATGTATTTGTCCGTATTTTAAACTTCCTTAATACTCATGCGGCTACCTTCGACAAATCAGAGTTTACAACTCAAAATTTTCATAAAATCCAGTATTATAGGACTTATCCATCTACTGTGGTTTGTACAATTTTAAGTCCTCAATTGATGAATGGAATCTATAAAATAAGGTAAACAAATATCTGCACTACGTCATTTACGAGTAAGTCAACTTAAAAATATAGTAAGCACCACTGTTAAAAAATAAATGAAACAAAATCGAAACTATCGCTAATGAATCATCGCTTCAGGCGAATTTCATACAAGTAAAACTACAAACAAATGGAATCATTTTTCCTATCATCGATTAGCTCGAATGTCGCTAATGAATTGCAGAGACCACATAAGTTGAGTCAATCAATCAACTGGAATAAGCGCTCGACCTATATTGTCTCTAATTATATCATGGTATCTATTATTTTTTTTAAATGAAATTAATTGCTTTCAATTTCGAAATGGATGATTTGGATAAAAGAGTGAAGCGATTTTTCACCACACAATGACTAGCAGATAAATTTGTATTTATTTCAGAAAATTTAAGTTTTACTATACTCACATGTTTTCATTGATTTATGTTTGCATTAAGATATTTAAATGAAAAAAAAAAAAAAAAAACATGTGTTGAAGTCGGAATTCATTACAACTAAGTGTAATGCTTTCTAGAGATGAAGATACACAATTTTAGTGCTCTTAGGACAATTTTCATCTGTCATTAGGACCAGAGAGGAAACATTTCTTTCCTAAAGTACTTACATTTTCGTTTTACTCAAAACCCAGCTGGCGGTGCGACAGACTGCAGATTGCTCCTTAATCTACGTTTCACACATACCTAATAATTATAATAACAGATTTTTTTTCCGGGATGTACACCTCACTGGCGCTACTTTTGCCGGATATTTCGACAGACAATAAAGAGCTGATGATGTTTTTTGGGGTGTCATTGCCATGTGGCACGTTTCTTAGTTTTTTTTTATGACTTTGCCGTCAGTTTGAGATGATTTCCGAAAAGAGGGCTATAGATATGAGAAGTTACAAAGTGTTTGTCTTACAAAACCTCATAATTTATCGCATCTTACATATTTTTATTTTTCTTAGGATTTACACCGCCATTAAATGGATATTTGTAAGTTTTTGACATTTATGACTGAGAGATTAGTTATCGTGTGATTTTTAAAAATGTAATCCCAAAATATTGCGTAGAATTAATATGTAGCAGTCGCTTCCTTTGAGAGATTATATTCCCAATTCAAAAGTTTTAGTATCCATGTATCAGCACTTTCTGCATTCTTTTAAAATATGCTGTAATGTATCCACATTAAGAACATCTGTCGCACATAGTATTCGAAAACAAATGCTGCATTTCACGGAAGTATACATAAAGGAAATTCAATTGAATTCCCACAGTAGAGAATTTGATTTTCGTCCTTATTACAAAGTACTCGCCTGCTAATGTAACGCTATTGGGGTGAAATATAAAATAGATACACTGACATCGTAAATCAAAGAATTTACACAACTTTTACGCCCCTTCTTTTACGATTTAAGTCATTTAGTCCCCCCAAGATCATCCACCCCTGAGTAATCCGATTATGGTAACGTGTTGTGTCATATAATTCAATATCGTGTACTCTCAATTTATGTTTAAGATTTGTACATTGTCGTGTGCATGCAAATTTATAAGTTTATTCCGTGTTTTGGCGTACAGACTCTAGGTACCAGACATGGGTTTTGTTGTCTACTCCTGATACTTATTGATTCGCTTATATTCCTGCTTGCTCTAGAGTTTCAGTGACTAATGCAGATTTATGTAAAATACGAAACATATTTCTCTTATATTCATATGTAGTAGGCATTTATTTACAATGATACGTCCTTAGTCCTTCACTGATACCGGACCTATTCTACTCTACTCATCTCCCCACTGGAATGCGTATTAAAGAACTCAAAGTTTATTGCTACAACATAAGTGGTTTTACTCGGCTGGGTCATAAGAATCATACTCAAGACGCTGACAGCTATGATAGCTAGTCACAGCTCCAGTCTACATCCGAAGAAAAGCTTGCCTGCTTACTTCGAACGTGGACTATCTTATACGTCGGCAGGAGCATTTCTCTATAGTCTTCAAAAACGTATTGGTCAGTGATCTGAACCTTGCTATAGTAATAGACATAGACAGCCAGGCAGCCATTAAAACCTTGGAATCGCAAACGATAAGATCCAAGTAATGTCGCAGGTCTGTAAACGAGATCGCAGATAGATGCGAACTGTTTCTATGTTGGGTGGAAGGCCGTAGCGATATTCCAGGCACCGGATGAGCTAGCGAAAGAGGGTGCCAGTAGAGACTTCGCTGAAAAAAATGAAGCTCCATCAGCCCCTACTGATGTAATTAAATTCCAACTGAACGCTGGAGCTGTAAGATCTGCCAGTGTCAGGTGGAGAGATATCAACAGTTGTCTCATATCTAGGCAAATTTGCCTGGACCTAAATCATAGGAAGACAATCAAATTCATTTTAATAGGTAGCAAAAACACTAGTTTTAGAATCGGCACCCTCATGTGGCATTAGCTGATAGGCAGAAATGTGACTGGGTGTTCCCTTCAACTATGTCTGTAGAAGTTGTAGAGAAAGAGGAAGAGTTGATAACCCATCTTCTATGCAACTGCCCTACGCTATCCACGTTGAGAAGAAAAACTTTGGAGGTGTACTTCTATAAGTCCTAGACGACCTCTAAGGTCTTGAAACTTCCAAGGTTACCAACTTTGTTTCCAGGTCAACTACTCAACAGTAGTCTGTACCAAATACATAAAGTCAAATAGACAAACACGAAAAGTACTACACTTTAATCCTACGAGGATTATTTGAGTTTTGGTTATGAGAACCTGAGGCTCCAAACTAATTATAAATGGTGCCATGATAGAACTACTAATTGGTCTAAGTAAGCCCTAGCCTTAGCCTAGTAATTCTACTTCACCTATCTGAACGTAAATCAAATACTCACCGCGACTCTTAGTATGGAAGATATCACTACCACTACTGTTCATCGTTTTTTAAAAGACAAGACCGGAATGACACGTCTTGACTTGAGGTCGTTTATCTGCGAAATTTCAGATCAAAAGTATATTTAAAATACTTTCACCATTATTTGTTATTTAAGACATTATATACCCCTTACTGGAGATCATATCTTCTATATATTTAAAAATACTAAGGCGTCGATATTTTCAGTCTATCTCAAGCTAAGGAATAACTAATTTACTGCTTAGTGCTTATTTGTATTATTATGGTTATTATTCCTTTAACGACATGTTGTGAGGTTTTTCTCTTCCATCCACGTTTGACTACAACCCTTTGTTCTCTTCGTTTTTGGGTTAATGCCAATATAAAAGGTAACATACAAAATACATGCCACAGAATCCACTTAGGATTATACTCCTCATAGTACATTTAAATACTTCTGATTTTATTACTTCGTACAAACTCATAACCCGTGTATATTTTCGGTATCTGATTTTCTTGTGACCATAATTTTTGCAGTGCAGACTCTAAGCCGAAACAAATCATGAAATTCATCTTTTGGCCAATTTCCAAGGTGCACATTCCTATGTATTTGCATTTCATCTGCCACCCTGCTTACTGTATAAACATAACACAAAATCCTATTCTGTCTCAACTGGAAATAGGGCGCTGCTACTCGAATAATGCTCAAGTAATTATATATTGCCTCAACTAAAATATTTTGTGTAATAAAACAAAAAAAATTGTACACTTTGTGTAGCTAGAAGAGGTGTTTCCCAGATACATTTTACCATAAATCAAATTTCATATGGAAATGAAGGAGTTTTGTTTCTTCACGCCTCTATAATTGTGCAGCAAATGTTTGTAGTCTTGCTCCTTAGGTGCCTAGTTTTGTTCCTTTTGTGCCTGCCCTGCACGTTGGGAGGTCGTTGGTGGGGGGAATCGATTTTCCTAGGCTAATTGGGTTGAGTTCTACAATGTAATTTAGTATCTTTTTATCAACAATTTTATCGGGTACTGAATTACCTCACTTTATCTAGGTCTGTTGGTCAAATCATAAAAAGGACCTCAAAAAGGACAATATCCTTTCTGCTTCTATACTCGTTTTTCAAAGAACTTAAAAATATTCACAAGAGAGGTGTGCTTAAATCAAAAGTGGTTTCAATACTTCCGCCATTGTAACCAAAGGAGGCGGCAGGCAAACGACAACAGACACCTCTTTAATCCTCTCAGCATTATTTATTTATTTAATTTCACCTACACAGGAATGGCATTGCGGTCATTCGGCCTGAATAAATAAATGCAAAACTAAGTGTCCAATCGAATTGGAGTGCAATGAATTTTATACGAGCGGACTTTAGGCTGCTGCTTCCCATTGCACACAGACATTTTAATAGCTTTCCTTTTTGTGTGAGTTGTCGATGTCCTGGTAGTTGTTGTTTTCTTTTTTCCTGTAGGTTTACATTTTATTTTGTTCTTTTTTTCTTTCAAAGATCCACGACTAAATGAATGTGGATTTGAAAAAAATATTCTTCATTTGGACAGAAAAGTGTAATGTAAAAGTAAATCATGGTCTGGTGTAACCAAAGGAATAGGTAATAAATTTTGCATCTTTGGTCCTCTTCCAATTGTAAATTAAAGGGATTTCGGAACTTGGACAGGGACTTAGTAGGATTATATGTAAAGAAAAAAAAAGAAGTTTTTTTAAAGCCACATAATGAAATATGTATATTTTAAAATGTTTTGCTGCTATAAGCTAATATGTTTTTATATTTTTATTTGCAGATGGTCCACAGTTACAAGCGCCAAAATTTACAACACAGCCTTCATCTTCTGGTTCAATTGTGAGTGAAGGACAAACGAAAATTCTACAATGCCATGCATTAGGTGAGTTAAATGTCTCTTTTTGCCAAAAAAGTTTGAAGTGTGATTAGAATTGTGTACTTACACATTGCATGAATCCTCCACGAAAAAAAGAAAGCTGGTTGCTGTGGATAAAAGGTATTCTGTTTGAATAGCTTTTGCAAACACAATGAAATTTTGAGACTGAATTAAATAATATAAATCTTGTGATAGAATAAAATTAACGAAATTAATTTTTTGAACATAAGAACAGTTGTATAAGATTACGGCAGTAATCAGTGGAAATAAATAAATATTTGGCGCAACAGCTCTTCAAGAGCTTGGGCCAAGTTTCTCGCAACCACTTGTGTTGTGTGCGTTATATTTTTTCACACGAACGGAATGGAATGGAGTTTAGTGCCGTATCCGAAGGGCAATTTGTTTTTGAGAAGCTTTCTCGTGATACCAATACTCTCGGATGTTTGGTAGACGTTCGCGAGAGGTGGGACCGTGAAAATACTTTTTTGTGTTTTCTGGGGTTCGAACATAAAACCTCACGCGCAGTGGTCCGACACACTTACCACTGCGCCACGGCGCCCACAAATAAACGGAAAACCCGCTCAAATAGTAGTACATTATGTTCAACTCGAGGTGTGTAGAATTTAATCAGAATGTTTATACTTTTTGACAGCGAATATATCATACGATGAAGATATTTTAACTACACGGTTCTGTGATATATATTGATCACCTACGCAGTACGTCAAATCGACAAAGCGTAATTTAGTAGGTAGGTAGGTGTGGCGGTTCTGTTAAAAAGAAGAACCCAATGAGCACTTAGTGTCGTTTTGATACCACAACTCATGTAACCTGGCTCTTGAGGTGTGTTGGTGTGAAGTTGCTAAATCCAACCAGTGGAATTTAAGAAAATTATTAGTTTTCTAATATTTTTCCCTCAGACCTCCTTAAGTGAGTTGAGGGTTTGTCTAAAACTCGTTGTCTGGCCCTAGGTAGTGCCGAAAAAGGGCATGTATAAGGATATTTTTTTCGGGTGCTACAGTGTGTCTAATGTCTTATGCCTAGTCTGGCTGCACGGTCTCCTAGGGGCCAGTGTCCCGCAGTTATTGCTATTATTCTGGCGATATCTTTACGCGTTCTGTTTGGGTCGTTTGTTTTTGTCTTCTTGTTGTTTGGCCACATCTATTTAGATGTGACAAAGTTTGTCAGCCTTATTCATCTGAGGTTGGCCTTTATAAAATGATTCCTAGCGGAATGTAGTTTAATTCTGCAAGTGAACAGTGTAGACCTGAGCCTTGCCTGGCGAGTTCGTCGGCGTGTACGTTTTCATTAACGTTACTGTATCCTGGAACTCAAATCAGGGTAACCTTGAATTGACTTTGAAAGCATGATTACACGGCAAGTTCTTAGCTCACATAACTTTTTAAAGCCTTTGGCATTAAACTATTATGCCCGGTTTCACAGTGGGAGCTTAAGTTGCAGCTTAGTTAAGTAAAACACAGAGCCTAAGTTTTGGTTTAAGTTTTTCGGGTTTTACAGTCATTTAAAAAGTGCGGTTTAGCTAACCCAGGCATAAGAAGTGATTGTGAGCAGTTTGTGGGTAATTAACTACTGTGAATGGATGGGAGATGGCAAATAGAAAAATGCCTTGTTAGTGATGTAAATAATTTGTTTTTCCTTTCAATAAAAGAAGAGTGGAACATGTGTGATGACAAAAAAAAGAAGTGCGAATTTCAGCTCAGCTGAAAAAAAAAAAAAACAAAAAATACCATCTGAATAATGAATAAAAAAGGAAAATATCGCTGCATTTAGTTGCTCTTAAGCAATAGGTATTGCCAGAGAATATTTTTACATATTCAATACATACGTATAACCATAAAACACAAGGGGCGCAGGTATTTAACGAGATTAATAAGCGAATTCCACTCAGGTATGCCTTGCTAATTTGCCTCCATTGTAAGAGAGTAGATATTTATTGAGTAAAGCAATATTCCCACAAATAAAACAAAAAAAAAATTATTTTCCAGGGTTAGGTTCATGTCCATAAATAAAGTTGTTACATTAAACAAAAGTATTGTGCTAATGCTGGTAACATCGAATGATGAATTTTGTCTGACAGTAGTTAGGCCAATACTTAAGCCACCAACATCGGTGGCTTAAGTTATATCAACACTTAAGTGGAGTTTAGCCATTAAGCCGGCACTGTGAAACACAAAGACGAGTTAAACCGTAGCTTAAGCTCCAATTGAGGCTTAAGCACTCACTGTGAAACCGGGCATTAGTGTCTCTCCTGAGTTTTCAAGTTCCAAAATCTTCACATAGGAGAATTTGAAAACGGTAAGCGGTCTGGTTGAGCATTTTGGTAGAAAATAATTGTGATTTGGTTGTACTACATACGTACACTAGTATGGTTTTGTTTTTTTTACAACTGACTCAGATTGTAATTTTAATCCGTATTCATGCACGATGATTTTCAAATAAATAATCATATGCCAGGATTTAAAATGTTTGTTAATTACAGGAAGAATAATCCGTGTTCGTACACGAAGATTGTTAGGGAAATAATGTTTGAGAACTCATCCGAAGGCAAGAAATACTTATTCAAACTTGAAGAAATTAAAAATATAGATTAAACACAAATTCGAAAATGTATGTGTAAAAATATACAACTTTTTTTTTTAAATAATGTTTATTATTTATTTTAATATAATAAATAACATTTATACATAAAATTTTACTTCAAAAACTTAAAAAAAATGCATTGTTTAAAAAAAAGTCATTAGTTCTGTATGGTATGGTATGGCAAAAAGCAGCTAATACATAGACCAAGATTGCACTTACAGCAATCAGTCCTGACTTTCGACTCGCAGCTATCTCCAGCGCATCTTCTTGTTGTTTGTTGTTTTCAGTTTTTTTGAATTCCATGAACTATTTTCGGTTTGTTGCTAGTTTTTGGTCGATTTATCACTTGCAATAAATAAGACATGGCCAAATCTCGACGAAAACTTTTCTGTGTCAATTTCATTGCAGACTTCGACCGAGCAAGCATCCAACCATTTTGAACCGAAACGTCCAGCATCCACGTGAATAATGACCACCACCATTTTTCCACGAATTGATATGCGATGTGCGTTTACGTTTTGGTCCATTCTATATGTACCACCCATATTTTGGTTCTAGTTTTGCATCGCATGAGGGATAACAACGATCTTTTTTTTTTTTTTTTTCACTTTTACTGTAACTTATAACACTTTCCTTAGGATTACCCGCAAAACCGCATTGTCCTTCCACTTTGTCAAAAATATGTTGGTGTTGTTGTATTGTAGGGTGGCAACTTTTGTGTAGCCTTTTTTCTCTTTCTCGAATTTTGATGTCAGTAAGGCAGCAAGCATTCTCTAAGCGTTTAGCTCTTATAGTTCCTGTGTAATTATAGCCTCTCTGCTTCAATTCATCAAGCAATCCGAATGACGTGAATAAATTGTCGTAGTTAATATGGTATGGAAAGGAAGAATTGCTTAGGGGATATCTATCTAACAGATGAAGTTTTTCCCTGGTATGGGTTAAAAGCTATCAGATATCCAGATGGCACATTTTCATACCACACTTTGTAGCTAAATCGAATTGGCTTGTTTGGAATAGCTTGCTGGCAGCTATGCTTTCCAAAATATTCCACCATGGCTTCATCGTGTGAAATAGGCCCGCTGGTACGTAATGTTGCATACATTTTGTTTGCATATGCGATATAAGAGGTCTCAGTTTGCAGTACTTATCTGAGAAGTCTAAGTCTGAATTTGGTTGAAAATGAAGAAACCTCAGGATGCTATCAAATCTGTTCCTTCTCGTAGCTTGTGAGATTGCAATATTTCGCATATCTGTGCCTGAAGTCCAGTAATCTGCCTTACTTGAAAGTTGATTATATCCGGATACAATTAGAATGGCAAAAAATGACCTCAGCTCACTTTTTGTCAGCTTTATATCCGGGCAATTTTTTGATAAACAATATTCTGCACTTGCATCTATAATTATCTTTAACAATAGATCATCAAAAAACATCTCAAAGTATTGCACAAAAGTCAATTCGCCAAGTCATCTCTCGCAACGACAGGAAATTCAGCTGGGGGTATTGTTTTCCCTCCCCTCTTCCACGATAATTTATTGAAGTCTTTTTTGGCCTCACTTGCTTTCCTTTTTATATTTTTAGCTTCAAGGTCAGGTGCATCTAGTTGTCTACTAACTTTTACTTCAGCTTGAACCATATGTTGATTACGAGACAATCAGGGTTATCGTGAATAAATTTTCCCTCGGAAATTTTGGGTGCACAACACATCCGTACACGGAAATTTTACCCACGAAATACATTTTTCCGATAAGAATAACATTCACTCGAACCAATAAACAGTTTGCAACATAACTAAACGCGAACGATTGGAAGAAACTTGTTTAAGACGCTTACGAGTAAACCGTATTTTCCAAAATCAGTCATCTTAAGTAAAGTAACTACCGTTAATTCTGTGTTTAGGAAGAAAATTCGTATTTCCATTTGGAAGGCAATACGCATCGGCAGCCTGTAATTCGCTGTACAGACAAACAGTTTGAGTCTAAGCTTCTCAAGCTTCTCCGCAAGTACTATTAAATACTTATTACTTGTAGGTACAGGTTGTTTCTTATATTCCAGGTCAATGTTGTTTAGCCGCCGATTTGGTTTTCGTTGGTATTTGTCAGTTCGCATTTGCTGGTCATGAAAAGCAGTCAATTACAATATATTCCAGAGCATTTAAACCCTAACCAACATGTTAAACATAGTAAAACATTTTATCTAAATAATTGTTCAATTGTGCAAAACACGAAAAAGTTTGCGTTTTTGGCATAGCAAGTCAACCATTCAACGTATATTCCAAATTGTTATAAACCAAATAATCGGTCAATAAAAAAAAAAAAACAATTGTGTTTCATTTCACACCTTCAATTTTTGTTGCAATCTTTTCTCTGCTCTCTGGTTTTTCAAGAAAAAAAAAAAATCGTGAAAGCAGAATAGTTAGAATACCATATACTTTACACTTACCCCAGCATCTCCATTAGAAGTGGATATATTTCTTAAAACGTATTGGAAAATAACGAACAAAGTAACCTATTCTAATATATTTGCTCATTGGGAGAGTAACCGATTTCCGAAGTTGCGAGTCCCCAAAGTTACCCTTATGCCCAGATATATTAAATTTGACACGGCTCTACACGATACAATTAGTATGCATGTCAGGATCTACAATACTACCTCGATGATCTGAATTTCCTGATAATTTCATTTTCCCGATAATGTGAACTCACAAATCTATACATTACTGTCTCTATAATGTGAACTTTGAATTTTTCCCACCTCTATAGTGATTTTTTGTTTCTTTTTTTTTTTTTAATTTGCGCCCACTCAAGGGGTTATGAATACCCTTAACATGTTTTCACACAGTGCGGGTATTGGAAAGGATAGATGGAGAGAGAGAGAAAAATTCGGTGTAGTGGTTTGAAGCTCATGCTTCAGAGAAACTCCGGGGGTGGCGTCCAGATAACTGGAGACATTTTTTTTATTTTTTGTCTTTGCTTCTGACTCACAGTATTTTTTTTTTCCGATAACCGATGTCATAGGAAAATCATCATCAACAGAGCGAACAATTTTTCCAGTCATACCATATGACCAAGCTACTGCCAATGTTATGCCTTCGCAGTAATGTTCACACAAGCTTTCACAATTGATCGGACTGACTTTATATATTTCATGAGAAATAAATAAATCAATATTTTGCATTCTTCTTTTTTTATCCTTTCATATTTACAGTTATATGTTAAGACATGATTTTCCATATTATACCAAATGTAATTTATTGGGGGAAGAACCTTTTTCATTTGATATACTTACTTAGATGGCGCTACAGTCCGGGGTGGACCTGGGCCTCAACCAACAAACCTCTCCAGCCAGCTGCCTCCAGTTGCGCACGCCAAGTTGGTTGAGGTCCCCCTCCACTTGTTTGCGCCAGGTCGTCCTCTACTGCGTTGTCCATCCGGGGTGGATTCAAAGACTTTCTTAGCGGGAACGTTGGGCTCCATCCGCTCCAAATGACCCAGCTATCTTAGTCGCTGTATGTGAACTCTTCTGGCTAAGTCGATGTCCTTGTGCAGGCCGTATAGTTCGGCATTGTACCTTCTCCTCCACTCACCGTCTATGCAGATGGGACCAAAGATCGCTCGAAGAACTTTTCTCTCGAAATAACCAAGGGCATCCTCATCCGGTTTTGTCAAAGCCCATGCCTCTGCGCCATACAGCAGGACTGGGATGATTAATGTCTTATAGAGAGTTGCCTTAGTAGTTCGAAATAGGGCTTTGCTACTCAATTGCTGTTTTAGCCCATAGAAACAACGATTGGCAAGTGTAATTCTTCGTGTGATCTCCCTACTGATGTCATTTGCGGAGTTCACCATAGAGCCTAGGTAGACAAAATCCTTTACTACCTCAAAATTATATCTGTCTATTGTGGCGTTCTGTCCAAGACGCCGATGTTGGGTGTCCTTTTTTGTAGAGAGCATATATTTTGTTTTGCTTTCATTGACCGCTAGACCCATGTTTGCTGCCTCGAGCTCAATACGCGTAATCGAATGGCTCGGTGATGTTCTTACCGACTTTGATGGAGCAGCGATAGTTCTCCATCGTCATTCTGCACAAATTTTATTTGATATGGGCATTCGTTATTAGAAAATTCTCTTATTTTTAGTTAAAAAAAAATGTTCCGATAATGTGAACCCCTCCAAAATGTGAACAGGCCCTTATTTTAATTATTTCACTTATCATCATCACAACGAGTAAGACTTGCTTATCCGTGTGGGCTTAAGCGACATATTGACAATTCGACCTTGAGATAGATTCCTAGGCTGGAATCCTCGTGGACACAATGTTTTCTCTGCAATTTTCCAACAATGTTTCATATTCACGCATTATATAATATAAGCCCCGCTCTCAAAATATTATTTAAGTATTTCACATACGAGTAGGTTCAAACGTATAGTGGGATGAGACTGTATATACATAATGCTGCCATCTATCCTTTTTTCGCGGGATACTCCTTATTTTCAGCTCCCAAACACCTATCCCGGGAAAATTTTCTAAATCCTTTTTTTCATACAAAATTCCCAACGTATATAATATTTTGAATTTGATATGTGGCGAACATTAGACTGTTAGACTGAATGATGACAGCAAGCGAATATTATACACGTTCACAGCGAACGAGTAAAGGCTGACTTACGAGTATAATAGTCGGAAGCTAATGCCATAATTCTGCGTTAAGTTTCCTTCATTACTGTCAATTGCAAAAGTAGCCCATAATAGGCGTATGTGTTCGGAAGCAATTGTGTGTTTCATAGCCATTCACAGCTATGCAACTGTTAAATTTTCGTGAGAGCGAATGGAAGAAATGAACGAATTTTCGTAAGAGCGAATGGACGAAGTGAACGAAACTTAACGAATCGAAGCAAAAAGCTATTATGGTCGCACAATACAAATCCTTTGTTAATCGTACTATTTCGGAAGTGGTCGTACGAAACCATTCTTCTATTTTAGTTCAGCCTTAAACAATATACGAGTACATTACTACTATCATTCATGTGCGCGTCACTTTTTGTTAAATTTGCTGCACGTCAGTTTTAGTGAACTTGTTCGCATCAGTGTTTCGTTAATCTAAAGAAGAAAGAATGTCGAAACCGAAAGGAAAATGCATCTTCAACGCAAAAGTTCGCGAGAGTCGACACATTGAAAGCGATTTTCACGCTGAAATGCAATTTGACATATTCATGCGTAGAGCTATACCATTTTTTGAAAACGAAGCCTGATTTACTCCTCCAAATTGCTAAAAAGGAGGAATATTCCACCAAAAGTGATGCCAATACGAGTGCGATTGACGTTGAAGACAATGACGACGAAGTTGTAATAATGTTGGTTGGTTGGTTGGTATAAGCGTATAAGTAATTTTGACGACTAAAATATGAATTTGCGGCAGAAATTTTTTTATATTTGATATCCTTTTATTATCCTTTTTTTTATTTCAATATCCCGAGAAATTGCCGAATTTAGTGGAGTTTTCCTTTTTTCGGTCAAAAAAGACGGTATGATTAATAATACGTGGGAAGAAACTCTAGCATCCATAAAAGTACTTTCTTACACTGTATTATCGACGAATTAAATGTGGCAACACCACTGTCACTATCCACAGCAGTTTGTTCCACAGTCTACCCCAGAGACATCTAGAATCTTCAAAAATAATCTATGGGTTTCTGTATTTGATATAAATACAGCAATCAGCAGATGGACACACACAGTCGGTCTAATTGGAGAAAGAGTTAAAGAAGTGTGATCACTGTGAGAGTTAATTATTTGGAAAAATGTTTGACACAATCAACGATATTTTGAAAGAGATGTTGCAGAGACAGTTTAAGTTGAGAGTGATAAAGAAGAAATAGATTTCATAATCTTTAATTTGTTAGTTGTTTGTAAATAAGTTTAAATACACAGAAGACGGTTTTATTATTACGAACCCCAGTAAGAATATTAGAGTTCTATAAAACATGAATGTAATATTTTTTTAGACAATTGATCAAAGAAGTAAACATTTAATCCAGATACTATGATACTTATCCAGGGATTATTTAAATAAATTAATATTCATGAATTCACAATTCTCGGATTACATTTCCGAAAAACACAGCACAAACATGTCTCCTTTAAAATAAATGCCTGATATAAATTTTCGTAACAATACGATTGTTAAGCGAAAATAATAAATTCTAAACCAATCGCCGCGCCAGTAATACCAAAATGGTGATTTTCATTCTAAACTCATTAGTCGTCGGTTGCAAATAATTCATGAGCAATGCCAGAACTGTACAAACTAAATACGAGTATGTAGTGATTTTATGTTAATTTTTTTTTAATAAATACAGATTCCACACAGTGCAGCCGAATGCGTGGGGTGAATCTAATTACTAATGGCACATTTCATACTTTTGTTTGATATATTTATTTTTTCTTCCACCATTTATGGTGCAGTTAATTAAAAAGGGAATAATTTATAAAGCAGATTAGTAAGCAAACGCAATTTGACTGCAGGTACAACAAACGAAAGTCGTTAGCCTTCGGATTATAAGATTTTTATCTTATTGAAAACTTTTATTGATTTCAATTTACTTTTTCCAGGAAAAACCTGTTTCCTATCATTAATTTAGATAATATTGGCGAACAAGGGTCATCCCGGAAAGAAAACGAAACAATGTCCTTCTATCGCATAGAAAAAGACATTAACACTTCTAGCCTGTTCTAGCTTACTTTTTTTTTTTTTATTTTCTTTCTGCACACCTCCGTGCCTCAAAAAAAAAAAGAACACAATACGAATAGGTACATGTAGGAACTAAGTCCTTAGAATGTTTCTTACACGTCAGATGGTGCTTAATAAAAAATGCTCGTGACATATGGCATTTACAGTCGTTGTGCTCTTAATCTGAACCATCGGATGAGAAGTTGGGAGTTTTAACTCCTTTGCTAAGGATGTCTTTAAAGTGGGTGACAGGTGGTATGCAGCTCTTGCATGTTTCCTTACATTTTTTTTTTTACTTTTTCTGTTGGCGGAAAATATGTAGTTTTTTCTGTACACGCTATAGTGATAAATTTTAAGTTTATTTTATGCTTTACCCACCTTATTCGTTTTGCTGTGCAGGCCAATTAGCTAGTGAAGATATATATCGCTTAGAAGGAAAAGAATCCATTGATTACCGTCAGTTATTTGCAGATACGCCGTCTATTGGATTTAATCTGTGTTGAAATGTGTAGAATGTCTGCTTAGTATCCTCACTTAAAAACGGTGGTTAAATAGAATTTCGCTAAGAAGTAAAGAGATTGTGAAAGTAATTGGTTAGGAAATGATTTACTCGTAGTACAATCTACGTCTCAATTTTAACTGTTTAGGTGGTCATTTTTTTGTTTTCGGGGGGTGGTTTTTCGTTTTCGGAAGATGTGTGATTAATGGTTCATAGCTACTCGTATATAACCGAAGTCTTAAGCTTCTAAATAACCAATGGGTTTTAACCGACATTTTTTCCTTGTTTCTAAAATGATTACAAAGTACATATTATGAACTGTAGTAGATAATACACTACATCGTCTTCCTTGTAATAGAGTTTTTCGCTAATCCGTACTGGGCGTTTCAAGTGGTTAGAAGATGTAGTAGTTGATTTGGTGCTTCAAGTGAAAGGGACGCATCAAGTGACGATGAACCTCGATGAGTTTCTAAGGAGGTCGCGCACCTCATGCAGTTCTAGTACCACTTTTTTCATTTATGCACTTAGAAACTTCTGCAGAACGTATCAGGTAAAATTATATACGCGGAGAATACGACTGAAGCAACTGAACGCATTTATGTCAAAGAGCGAAGGTGTGGCGTGGGATGCCTAAATAGTCTAAGCTTATACCATATAAATGAAGAGCAAAGACTGGCATGGCTCTGCATTACTGGAGCCATTTGATTTTGCCTAACCGCATGGAGGTGTTTCTGAAGTTGACCTCACTGCATCTTGTGACGCCCACATTTTTAGGTTGAAACTTATGTGGGAATGTCTACACAAACTCGACGAACTGGACAGAAATGTTTGTCATTTCTCTAACGCTCTCCTGATTAATCGACCATACCGAAGGTACTCCTAATGAAACAGAGGCCTTTTTTGCGATGCATGAGGCAGCAGAACTCTTTACAGAACCTAAACTATTCTGAGGACGTGTCGAACCTTCAAGGTCTGAAATGGGCTAAGAAACGTTTGGGGGACTGTAACCGGAAAAGACTCAAAGCATGCATCAGCCTGAATAAGAACAATCTACGTGCTCTAATAAGAATCTTAACGGGGCACTGCAAGCTTAAGAAACACCACAAGAAACTGTGCATAGTTGAAGAAGGACTTTGTAGATTCTGATTCTACGCGGCGAGGCTTCGGAACATATTCTGGCATCATGTGGGGCATTGACTCACAAAAGAAAGAAATACTTGTGCAATTTCGAAATGCCGACCATGGACCTGCTTCTTGTTGTGAGAATCTTCAGAGAAACTGGGAAGGGTCCTCTTATGTAAATTATTCTACCCAAGGCTACGTCAGAGTACTGACTCTTAGATACAATGCAGAAATTAATTATAAAGCGCGAGAAACTCTAGCGCGTTGGCCTATCTGGCTTTCCTTCCAGGAGTTAGATTATTAGAGATGCAGGGTGTACTTTGGCG
Source organism: Brachypalpus laphriformis (assembly GCA_945910035.1). Taxonomy (NCBI): domain Eukaryota; kingdom Metazoa; phylum Arthropoda; class Insecta; order Diptera; family Syrphidae; genus Brachypalpus; species Brachypalpus laphriformis. The sequence continues at coordinate 89,914,898 of OX246753.1, read as the reverse complement.
ATAGCTAAGTTTAATTTAGTCTCTAGGTCTTGGTTACTGCTAAAGGGTCGTAGCTTTTTATGGAGCTATACACCAGACTAGACATGCATATTTCAAAATAGGTCTAAGCATGGCCTTTACTTCTATTAATTTGGAACTTAAGATGTTCGCAGTGCTTGTAATTATCTGACTTTTTATTCTTGACTCTGTTCGCCGTGTGAGTTTTAGGTTAGGTGTGCTCCGGATAAAGCTAGGGCAAATCCGGTTCCTGCGGCACTCGTAATTATAGACGTGTAATCTCAAACTGCCCTGGCGCAGTGGTTAGCGTGTAGGACCGCTGCGCGTGAGGTTCAATGTTCTAATCCCAGAAAATACCACAAAGGTCCCACCTCATACGAACGTTTGACAAACTTGCGAGAGTATTGTTGTCATGAGAAAGCTTCTCAAAAACAATATAAAAAATTGCCCTACGCATACGGGACAAAACTGTAGGTACCTTCCATTCGTGCGAAAAATATAACGCACAAAACGCGAGTGGTTGCGAGAAGCTAGGCATAGGCCTAGCTATATATATGTATGTATGTAATCTCAAAAACGATATTGCACTGGTCTTTTTTTTTTTTGGTTGCGCCAAGGGATGTGGTAATCTTCGAAAGATCTATCTTTCGTACTGTTACCCCACGTAGCTTGCCACATAGCTAGCCTTCTCCTCCTCCTTTATTCTCTTGAGAATACCTGCTTCTTGATGATTCAAGGTTCTCCTTTCCTAGATCGTAGATCTCATTTGCGAGGATGTCGATGGGGATCATTACGGCTATGACACAGGCTGCTTCGTCCGATATTGTTCGGAAACCGCTGATTGTTCTTATCGCGCATAGCCTGTATGTTGACGATAGTTTTCTCCGTGTTTCTATCGTCGCTAACGCCGCTGCCCAAGCCGGTGCAGTATATAGGGGAACCGAGCTAACCACTCTGGATAGTAGAATCCGTCTAGTATATCCAGGTCCATCGATGTTTGGCAGTTTTCGAGAAAGGGCTGCCTGCAGTAGTGAAGCCTTCTTGCTCGAGTATTTCACGTGCGTTTAAAACCTTAACCTGTTGTCGAGCATTACTCCTAAGTATTTGACTGCTTCCTTGGTTCTTATAGTCTGAGTTCCGACTTGAATATTCGCATATTCAACAGCTGTTCGACTTGTTATAAGAACAGCTTCAGTTTTGTGGTCTGCTAATTCTAAGCCAGCGGATCCTAGCCAGTCTAATTTTTTCGATTGCTTCGTTTGTTGCTGATTCTATTTCGTGAATGTGTTTAGCCACGGTGAAAACGGCGATGTCGTCAGCGAACCCGATTATCTTAACTCCTTGTGGCAATGTTAGTCGCAGGACTCCGTCGTGCATGATATTCCATAAGAGAGGGCCTAGTACCGATCCTTCCGGGACTCCTGCCATAACGTTGTAGTACTTTACCCCCTCGTCGGTTTGGTACCTCAACTCCCTGTTGGTAAAGTAGTTTGTAACTATCCTCAATAGGTAGTATTGAGTATCCATTCTGGCTAGCGATCTCCTTATGAATGCCCAATTTTCCGAGTTAAAGGCGTTTTTGATGTCCAGAGTCACTACTGTACAGTATTTCTTTGTTCCTCCTCGCTATCTTTCTCCTTGGATCACTCCAGTTGCTGTGTCAACTACCGCTTTTATGGCATCAACGGTAGAACGCGATTTTCTAAATTCGAAATGATGTTCTGTCAGTGCTCCTTTCTCTTCTGCTACCACGAGCAGTCTGTTGTATATTATTCGTTCAAGTATCTTTCCCAAAGTGTCGAGTAAACATATTGGGCGATATGATGATGGTTCTCCAAGTGGTTTGTTTCCTTTTGGTAGCAGTACCAAATGTTGAAGCTTCCATGCCCCAGGAAAAACTCCTTCCTCTATACACTTTTGCACCGTGGCTATAAAAATGTCCGACCTCTTTTGAACAGCCACTTTCACTGCCTTATTGAGGATGCCCTCTGGTCCAGGTGCTTCCTATCTTCCTGCACGTTTCGAGTAGCTCCTCCCGCGTAATGGCATGGATGTGGTCTGCATTGGTCTCTCTGATTATATCACACAAAGTAGATGGATATTGTACTGGGAAAACTCTACGCTTTGGGATTGTGTAGTGGAAGCTACATATTTGATCTGTAGACAAATATACATATTTTGCAGACGCCAAGATCCGACGGGTTCTATACCGCTGAGCCCGCGCCCTTTCGTCTGGAAGTAAGTTCCAAAAATGTCTAGCCCTGTAACAAAATATATTTTGATAAAATGATGTTCTTGCGGTTGTTAGGTGATCATGAAAGTTGTGTGCTCTAATGGCCTTACTCGAAGGGCGTTGAAATGTCGAGTTTCTAGGAATCATTCTGTTGAGGTCTTCCGAACATCCGGCATGGTTGTATACGAGTATGTAGAATAGACATAAGCTTGCCACCTGCCTTCGATGGGCCAGCGATTGAAGGTTGAACGTAAGTGCTAGATCTTCTATTAAACGAATTTTTCGCTTCTGGATACTGTTAAGAAGATTTAGATTGTGTTTTGGGGCCGATCTCCAAACATGACAGCAGTATTCAAGTTCCGGTCTTGTCCTTTGTTAAAATAAGAAGTCATTGCGGTGTAAATTACTTCTTTGCTCTGAAAAGATAACTCAATTTCATGGAAGCGGATTTTGCGATGTTGGATATGTGGTCATGCTACTCGTATGTTATTATAGAGTAACTGTGACATCCAGTAAATGCATGGTATCGGAAGCTGGTTTGCTTAGAAAGCACTATGCCAGACTCGATCAAATGCTTTTAAGATGTCCAACCGCTCTTGATTCGCCCTGTCGTTCAATAGCTGAGGTTCAAAGATGGGTTCTGTAACACAGCAGGTCTCCTGTTGAACGGCCATCTAGGGCGTTGAAGAAGTAATCGTTTAAGGTTCTTTCTTAACAGAGATAGCGCAGGACAATTGGATAGAAGATGCGCCGCCATCTCTTCCTCCTCCTCATCCTTACAGCTTCTACAGAAATCGTTAAACAGCACTCCAAATTTTCTGGCATGTCTTCCTATCAAGCAATGTCCTGTGATGGCACCAATTGTTTCGTTTCCAAAGCAGCGGTGGGGGTTGTTCGGAAATACATACTAACTTCCCTGTTTTCCTTAAGCAATCCTGGAATTGATGCACCTTTGACAGCACTTTTCTTAGTCTTAGTGTACTGTTCAGTCGGTTCTTTTGGGATTGATTCAAAAGCAGAGTTTGTCTTGAATAAGGAAACATCCAGACAATCAAACGAAGCTTTTTTTCTATTTCACTTCTTCCATTAAGAGGTTTTATTTAGAATTATTTTATAATAATACTTAGATTTGCATATTGATACCTATCCAAAGACGAAGTTATGAGTGCGGAATTGCAAGCTAACTGCATATAATCCTGAAAGTTTGCATTCCAATTTTCTAAACTTCCTTTCTTCCAATTAAAATGTTTTCACCAGGGAAACTAGCTGAGCAATAATCACAGATGAGTGATCCTTCTTCCTCCCTGTTCAAACACATAAATCTAGTGGACAATATATCCACGGTTGTTCCTTCGATACACATTTCAACATTTTCCTCGCTGTGATTGCTTTGAAAACCAAAACTCATTCCATTATTCGTATTGCATGCGAAACTCTGAAACATTAGAGGAAGTTGATTTAACCACCAGTTCTTAAAAAAAAACTTCTGCAAACTTTCAACACAGGACACAAACGAAATGAGAAACTGGGTTTCTGCATAAAAAAAGAATCGGATACCAGAAGAGGCAAAATAGGAAGCCCATTTATTATTTATGGCATCATTAACAAGTGGAAAGGACCTTGTGTGCCCACAGTGTGAGGTGACCGAGGTGACATGCGGTCATACGTTTTTTTACAAAAATTTTTTATATTCTTTGTCGGCCAACTGTTACAATGAAATGGTGTCTGGCATTGGAACATATCTCGTCCCGAGATAAAAGATCGCAGGTGATGTCTGCCAGGGAGAAGTTCAAAGGCTCGTTTGCTTTTTTTTTTTGTCTTTGGGTAAATAAGTGGCCATAATAGGCTGCTGCAGCATTTTAAAAGAGGTACTCTCCGTCTTTTATACTTTTTTTTGTTCTACTTCTCTTTCAGGAAGCGACTCCTTTTTGCCTCCAGAAATGGAGAATATAGATAAAAGTGTTTCTCCGTGATGTCTAACAGTCTACAGGGACTATGAAGGTTCACCTCACTTTGAATGAACTTTGCCTTGCCGTTGCAGGTTAAATGAAATCGCGCAATGTAACTGAAAGGATTCTTTTGTGCGCAAGGAGTTGTACTTCGTGACCTATAGCCTTTTTCTTCACCAGTCAAAGGGACTGACGTGAAGTTACTTTTTTTTATGATGAATCTATTATGAGGAAATGAGTTGAAAGCTCTGTCAATCCTCAAATGCAATGAAGTGTGGTAGGAGAAATGTCAATTCTTTAGATTTGTATATATGTATATATATATTTTTTTTAAAATTAAATTGAAGAGGAGGGCTTTAAATAAATTTATGGAAATGGTCTTGGGAAAGGTTGACAAATGAACGTTTTAGAACATTATAATATCTTAAAATAAAAACCGACATTGTTCGAATTTGTGTGGGCTGGAGTCTTGACCCATTCATCAACTTTCTATGTTATCGCGAACTTAATGATGTCATTAGTCATTTGGAAGCACTTAACATTAAGCGAGTTGAAATTCAGGAGTGAATGGTCAGAAAACCGCATATATGCGGTCACAATGGCGATTGGTTTGGTGCCTGCGGACTGTGCAAGTTATGTGGATAAATTGATGTACCAAATGTAAGAAGTGTATTGTTTGACAGAATAATATTAGACGAGGAATGAAAGGTATTCAGGTAAGTTGATAATTCACTATTTGTGTAAGAAATATTAGCCCTCTGACGAGTATCAGTTATTCTGAGCAACTAGGACCAACATTTGGTTTAAGCGAATATATTTCTTGAGTTCCTTAGTTTTCCTGATAAATGTGATGTGGTTTTTGGCATCTGGTTTGAAACCCAACTGCTTCTTCCATCTTCTTCATCCGGACGCAGTAGCGAATCATCCAAATCTCTCACTGGGTATTGACGATGTCCGCCTACTCTGCTCTATGTTTGACTTTCCTCATCTCTGTATATGGTAGTATTTTTAGCGACGCACATGTCCTTGCAGTATCTATATGTACTCATATCTTTCGCAGGAAGCTTCTTGTGAACGCACAAATGCAGTTTCACTTCCACCCGATCGTCGATCTATCAGTGTGACTTCTCTTCAGCGATGACCAGCCACCTAAAATATGTATGTATGTCGGGTGGCTGGATCCTGACCACCATTCTTAACTGCGATATGACGTCTTAAGTCTGGTAAGCCTGTAGGCATAGAAATCTTGCTTTACTGTGTGTGAGAGCGGACTTAAACGTTGGTAAACTGATTAAAAAAATAAATATTTTGCGTAACAGCTCTTTAAGTGCCTGGGCCTAGCTTCCCGCAACCATTCGTGTTGCGTGCCTTATATTTTTTCACACGAATGGAAGGGACCATTTAGTGCCGTATCCGAAGGGCAATTTGTTTTGAGAAGCTTTCTCGTGACAAACATTTTTTTTTCCTCTTGTACACCCCATTCCCACGTGGCAACGACACTGCGACCTGAAAGATCTATTGTATCGGAGGGTTGGAGTTAATGTAACAGATGTACTACCTCCCTTATGGAAGTGAGTATGTCTTTAGTAGTGGAGCATTTCAGTTCCACTGAAGTAAGTATCTCCTTGTGGAGAATACGTTTCCTTAACCAGTGTAGTGCCGGGCATTCTCAAAGAATGTGTTCGGATGTTTCATCTTCCTCTAAACATAACTGACATTCCTTCTCTTGGCACAGGTTCAACTTGTTAAGGTGGTATCTCAGGCCGCAATGGCCAGTAAGAAAGCTCATGAGCTTCTTAATGCTTTCCCTATCTAAGTTAAGAATTTCCTTATAGGAGAAAGGCTTGATTAATCGTTTGGATTGTCTGAGATCTGGCCCATTGGTACAGTGGTCTAGACGAAGTTTGTTTTCCCATTCGTTAATCAGCGTTGTAGCTGTCGCCTAATTGATGCCACAATAAGGTTCAGGACCTATGAACACAGATTTTGAGCCGGCCCTAGCAAGCTCATCTGCAGATTCGTTGCCCACAATCCCTTGCGCTTAAAGCACTGATCTCCCATCTGATCAGTTCAAAACCAGTTTTATGCTGCTTCGACAGTTTACAAAACTTAGCCCGATACATTAAAGTAAAATTGTGGTTGGTACCGGGTCGTTTAGGCGTTGGCGGCGACGGAGCTGTAGACCAGCTAGCTAGGAAAGGTTCCTCTGAGTTGTGTACTGGACTTGAACCTTTCTGCGTAATATCTGATTCGGCCTTTAAACTTTCCTTAAAGAGATCATATCTCCAATAGACTTAAGGAAATCCTCCGCAGCCGTAACTATAGCTTTCATAAGGAGAGTGGAAGTACTGCTGCCCTGAAAAGTGGCCTCTGGCACAATATATCTCTTTGATCGCAGTGCCTACACGCCATTTGGGCGTGGCCACACATATGTTGAAAAAAAAATGTTCCTACATTATCATGATGGGTTTATTTCCATAGGGACGAAGAACAGCTAAGTCAATGAAGGACTAGTTATGTACCGTCATCTGACCATCTGCTCTACCCGTTGGATACAATAAGCAAAACCTTCAAGCGAATAGTATGCAACCAACGCAAAATAGCTATCAGCTTCCGTTCTACTGCACGTTCATCGTGACACAAAAAGCCCAAGTGTAAAAGGTGGATAAAAAGCTGCCAACAAGAAGTCAAGAACTGTAGGACTGGATTCGGAGAATGAGAATTAGAAAGCAGTTTGCCAGGATAGTGCCTGATTATTTCAGTTGCAAAGTGTTGATGGACTGTACTAACGAGGCCAGTTGTTTTGGAATGCTGTGTTCGATAATATTCTAAAGTAACATGATATGCTGATGTCATTGCTGTATCCATGGTCGCAAAATATTTAGATGGAGTGGTGCACATCAATCTGCATAAGACTTAGATATGGTGGTAAGTTTGATCACATCATACCTAAGGGATCAAAAACCTGTGTATGGCCAAAATGTTCCGCTCTTGCCGCAATGTATCAGACGACTCAATTCATGTAGTCGCAAGGATGGATGCACCCAAATAGATATGCCATACTGGCCGACGATACCTTTGTTGTATGAAACATACGGAAAAACATGCAAAGTTTAAATGGCAACACCGGTGTCTTCATTAGCGGTATGAGTAAATCGTCAACACGATAATATAAACCACTATTGGACCCAGCTGATGATAGGATATGTTCCGTGAATGCCTTTACAGATTGAACATAAAGTTTTTGTGCTCGGCGTGGATAGATAGAAGTGACAGAAAGTTCTGAACACGTCTTCAAGTTATCCTGAGCGCAAATTTGTCTTCTTAAATCATCTGAAATGAAATGGGGTCATACCGGAAATTGTTTTCTCCCATTCATCCATCCATGGAAATGGTTAAAGGGATTTTTATTCGATTTCATTCCTTTGGGGCGATTATCAAAGTGCACTTTGTCCTCTTTGCAGTATCAGGGAGACATATTGCCTTAGGGATAGAGGGTATAAAAGAAGTTTTTTTTTTTTTTACAAGGGTCTTTAGATACTCTTGTGCATCTTGATTTGAAATGCATTTCACGTTTACATAGTTGCTTGTGCACGAAAGCGGCATTATCTCAAATCAAATATCACTTTCAACTTCTGCACACGTCTACTCGTGTAACTTTCAGTTCTGTCTTAGAATCAAACGGTTTTCTATTCAATGGTTTACCTCATCAGTTGTCACATTTTGGCAATGCTTACAATATCAGAGATAAAATGAAAAAGAATTGATTTTCTCTCTTGTAACTCGCATCTCAGATTTAAAGGTAAATTGTTGATGGAAGCGGAATGAAATACTTAAGCGAGCAGATTCCATGGTTTACATTGTAGTGGTTTCTGTTTGAGATAATGGCATATATTCCATGACAAAAAGTTAGAGTGTTCAAGGACTTCGAGTATAAAGGTAACAAGTATCAAAGTTGCCAGACAAATTTACTTTGTCTCTTTAAAACGTTAATGGTTGAAATTAGTACATATTTGTGGTTTAGTGGGACAACAACCACAAGCCTGGAATAAGGAAGATTCAACTGTTAACGACCCCAGCAAACGAAATAAGAACAACGACCTTCGGATCTCTATGTGGAATGTTCGAACCCTTACAGACAATGTGACTTCTTTAAAATTGTACTTGAACGGATTGTGTGGAACTCACAAGCCAACACCAGAGGCACAATCTATCAAAAGTCCGTACGAGTACAACTGTTTGCATACACCGATGATATTGACATTAATTGGAAAAACTCTGCGGGCTGTCACGCACCGGTGCGTTTATAAGCATTGAAGCAGAAGCGGCCAAAATGGGCTTAACCATAAACGAGGGTAAAACAAAGTATATGCTGTTAACAAGAAATGACAATCAATACCGAAGAATTGGACAGAACGTCACAGTGGGTAGCTGCAACTTCGATGTAGCAAGGGACTTTATCTACCTTGGCTCTGCTTTTAATTCTGACAACGATACCAACGCAGAAATCAAGCGAAGAATAACAGCAAAGCCTTATCTCGAACAACTACGGAGACTCTATATAAGACCCGGATCATCCCAGTCCTGCTTTACGACGCTGAAACATGGACCTTATTGAAAGCTGATGAAGATATTGTTGGTCGTTGCCCTTTTCGTTTACGGATTTTGGAGGAGAAGATTCAATGACGAATACGAGCTGTACAGCATCGACGTAGTCAAAAACTGTGTATTGGACGTTTGAGATGGTTAGGACATGTAGAGTGGATGGACACCAACGCTCCGGTCCATATAGTCTTCGAATTTTGCAGATGAATATGAAACTAAATATATATGTGGTCCGAGAAGGAGTACTTGCGAAAGACTTTCCAATCGCTGATCTTGCATAACATATTATCAGAGAGAGAAATATATAGGACTTCCTATCTATTACTAGTAACAAAGTTTGGCTCGCACCCAATATTAAAGAGCGAGGTTAGTACTTAAAAAGAAATTAAAAAGTTGCTCACCTCTTTCGTTGATGTCGGTGCTGCCCCAAACTGTATGATGCGCATTCGCATCACAGCCCAGAATGAGCGCAGCTTTACGCACCTCCACGTCTTTGGTGATCATGGGCCAAGTACGCCGAAATAAGCCAGCTGGGGGAATGGCGACTATATCTTAGCTTCAAAGTCTCCTCTGAGGAGAAACTACCGAGAGTCATTGACAACTCTCCGAAGAAGTCCAAGAAGAGCGTAACAAGTATATAAAGAAATTTCGTGTGTGTTTTAGTCGTAAGTGCTCAGGAACAAAACGAATGAGGATATTCTTAATTTGCTCTTAATTACATCTGACCCTTTAATAGCAGGCCGAAGGGCACTTTCAAAAAATAAATTGCACAATTTTAGTGCAAAAGCATTGGAGATGTTTGACGAGCCAGATTTTGAAAAGCAACAAGACTTAAGTGACGAAGATGATGAGAATGAAACTTGGGGTAGTGACTTCTCTCTAGATTCAAATTGTTAAATAAAAAACATGCATATGGTATATAAATTGAACACCGTGTTTTGATTAAATATTGCATTTTAAAGTATTCTTAAACTTTTTCAGCCATAATATAGCTATTTAGTAAGCCTACCGAATTTTGGCCACCTTTCGGTGGCTTCTGCCTCACTGTTCAGCGCAACGAGGTGTTTAGTCACGCATGCGAAGCTATCCATGTACAGCAATGAAATAAATAAGCGTTTAATAAACGTTCTCTTTAGCACGACTTGCATTGATGCTATTTCTATTCAAACCTGCTGGACTGGACATGCCCACTTTTAAAGAAATGCAATTTATTCAATATTTTAACTAGAAATTACAAACTCAATTGGGAAGATATGTAGGGATTGACTTTGACTAGAATTTGTCTATAGAATGCAATTGCTCCTTTTCTTGGAGCAAAGAACTGGAATCTCATATAATTTCTGACGATTTAAAAGAAATGATGAACTATACATTTTTCAATCCGAGAGTTTTTTTTTGTTATACTTTCCGCCCACTTAATGGGTTATGAATACCCTTAAAATGTTTTACTAGAAAGGATAGATAGATAGAGAGAAAGATTGGTGTAGTGGTTTGAAACTCAGATGATAGGTTTCAGAAATACTCAATGAGTGGTGTCCAGATAACTGGGTAGATTTGCTCTGTTATTTTGTCTTTGCTTTTTCCCGACCACCTGATGTCATAGGCATAGTGTTCTATATGCCAAAGCTTATATCGTCAATGCAATCACTACATTAACTACGTACAATAATTTAGTTTTGCTCTCAATATACCTCAATGTATGCTGTGAATTATTCCTTCATGAAAACCCTCTTTTGTCAGACTCTTGGGACTTTAATTGCATGCTGGGAGTTGAATACAAATTTTCTCTGAATATTCTTGGATGTTCCAAGTTGAGAACAAACTTTAGATGAGGAAACACGGTGCTACAAATAGTCATTTTCTATAATTGTTTCAAGACCTTCTAGAACAATACAAGTAATCTCCTCGAACTGATTTGCAAACTGTTACTTTGTTATTGAAATTTTTATACAACTTCATCATTTTCTATCTTTTCTTGAACCGATTTCCCATTTCAATTCGTTTTTATTCAGCTCAATTAAAGATTTAATTATTTCTTGTATAGTTTGAAGTAATGAACTCTCTTTGTCCATTGCAGGATATCCACAGCCCATGTATCGTTGGTTGAAGGATGGCATAGCAGTTGGAGACTATTCATCGAGTCAATACTATCGGATACACAACACAAGGCGAGAGGATGCGGGAAGCTATCAATGCATTGCCAAGAACGATGCTGGGTCGATATTTAGTGAAAAAATTCACGTCGTTGTTGCATGTGAGTATACACGAGTAAAAGTGAAAAAAAAGGAAAACCATAAAAGTCTAGAGAAAACTCTTAATCACTTTGGCTGCTTTTGCAGAGAAAGAGCTTTGTGTGGGTAAATTGAAACAGATTGTTGGTAATTGTCGCAGAATCGATCTAATCAATAGATCCAATGACATTCAAGCTATTAGTCGACAGAGAAGATTCGTATTTCTTTAAAATATTTAAAACATGCGGATACAATTGGTGTGAATATTTATGCATACCTAGTCCTTCCACTGAAACATCCAAGAGAAGCTTGACTATAAACTCAAAATAATCTTTAGATGCACAAGTGTATAAATTACCATAACGTACTCTGTTCTTCCAACATACGTTTAAAGTGCATTTAAAACACCATAGACAGCACTTCACACTCGTACATCATTAATTACATATTGCCGTTCTGTTTACAATTTCCTTGCAGTCTTAACTATGTCGATGGAATTGTAAACAATGTCCTCACTCTCATGCCATCATAATTTGAAGTAGGAAACAACCTTGTCTCTCAATTTGAGGGTGATTGTAAGATAAACACGCTAAACTCACTAGAAAATGGAAACTACATGATATTGAAATTATTTTTATAGATACATGCACACAACACAAAATTTTTTTGAGTACTTACATACATAGTTCAACTTGCCATAGCAAATAATTTCTAAGATTTAAAAATATGGCAGTCATACATTTGAAATTCACTTTCTTTACAAGAAATGTCACCCCATTATCAGTAACGGTGTACTTTAACTTTCCAGCAATTTGAAATTGTGTTCGTGATTTGGCAAAACACATACAGTTTGGTGTACAAGCATGGTCCAAGTGGTTTTAGTCTCGAAAATGTAAGAAACATAAGAAGAATCTATATGTTAACGGCAAAGTCTGAAATGATTGCAGACCTAATTTAGTCTAGGAAATTCGCGGAGTTTCGAGAAAGTCCCAAATAACACGTTGTCTTGGATATACATAGCGTTTCTAGGCAAATATAGGTGCGCCAATCGGGCTTTAATGAAAACTTTGTCAACCACCATGACAAAACTATGAGCTATCTTGAACGAAACGAAGTGGTTTCAGGCAACAGCATTTCAGAGCAGATCTAATGACTTACCTGTCAGAAAATTTGAATAAGTTCATTCATCACCACGGTGAATGCAGACTAGTTGCTCTTGATATCTCTTGAGGTTTCGAAAGAATGTGGCATAGTGCTTCAAGCTTCAAGCTATTGGCATCGCGTCGTTGTCACATGGACAATGGATTGTGAGTTTCTTAAGTAGTCGATCAATAGTTTTTGTATTAGAATGATTTACTGCTACCTCATTCTCAGCTAATACTGATGTCCCCAGGGTTCTGTCCTATCTCCGACCCTATTTTTGATTCATATCAAATACCTTCTACCTTCTATTGTACTTGTATTCGAAATCATTCCTTCGCGGATGAAAGCACTCTTCAATTCTCATAATGACATGATGACAAGAGAACTCAATTCCGATAGATGCTAGATCTATTGGAGCGCCAAAAACTGAGTTGAGTTCAACGCCTCAAAAACCGAGTATTGTCTCCTGTCTCCTACACAGGATACTAAAGTGGCCAAACTAAAAATAAATGAAATTCACATTAAAGAATCCGATTGCTTGTCAATGCTTGATATGAATTTCAACCCAGGCTTTTGTTGGAATCAGTGGATTACTGAAGCAGCAAAAGGTGGTGCTAGATGCATCGGGGTCCTCGAAAGTTGCAAAAGCTTATGTACGTCCGAAACTGGAATATAACTGCTATATCCACATGCCTGAGCTTACTATCGTGTTCGGCGTCAACGGATCATGCTAATTGGTGATCAGTATATTTCCAGCTAAATTCGTTCGCTTGAGTGCAGATGTGATGTTCGATACTTCCAACATAAGTGTTCAAATAAAATACATAGTTCTGTCCCCCAGTCCGCCTGATCAATCGTAACACACTTGTAGCATTATCAGCTCATATTTACACTTCCGATCCAGCTTTCAAGCGTACAGTCAAGTTAAAAAGATCATTTTTTAGGTTGGAATAACTTGCCTTTCTAAATGATAGAGAATGTTAAAAAGGAAAAGAAAAAAAAAAGGCATCTTACATTTAAGTGTGACTAAAACTACGCTAAACATCCTTCATTTGGCTCATTAAAGTTTAAAAAAGTATGCCTGGCAAGGTTTTAGTGAAGTGAGTTCTGCACTTTGCGTAACTCCTCATTAGCGTACTTAGGTTAGCTTAAAATTCGTATCAGGCCAAGTCCAAAATTAGAAGTGGTTTCCGATTTTGCCAAGTTCCGTATCTTTTCAAAAGTCTGTTGAACATAGGCTCATTCTTTTCAATCCTATCAGAAATGTTAAGAGTGGGTCTTCTGAGCGCGAAAAGGTTTTTGGTTTTTCTTCTTTTGTTCTGTGGGTGGCCATACATATCGTCCCAAATGTTTGCTTTGTGTGTTTCTATGGCTTCTAGATCTTGGAGATTCGTAAGTGCCTTTAGTTTCGTAGGTTTCCTGCAGCTGGTTACCGGACTACTGCCAATGTTGCCGCTTATGTTACGAATATGCCTTCGGATTTCCGTATGTATTCCGTAGATAGTGGCTACGGGTTTTACCATTCATCTTTTTACAATGTGTAGGAGTCGATGAATGAGTTCTTTATCCTATCCGAGTTCCTAGAAGACATACGACCTCCCCTTTCTATAGATGGACAATTCTTACAATCTCATGTTTGGATCCTCTTCCATCGTCTCAGCTGACCCTCTATCTTAGTGTTCGGATGGCGCAGTTTGTTTTAATGATGAAGCGACACTGATATGAAAGACATGTCCTCTAAATATTTTAAGATCTTTGACTGATCTGAACTTCAAACAGTGGGGTATTTTAAGCTAGATCCGAATGGGCAGTTGTCACCCAGTTGATGCATAATTTGAGAACCTGGAAAACTCCGTACTTCTATGTGTGGAAGTTCTAATACTATGTACGTACTATCATCGCTTGTGCACTCATATCGCAAAGATGATTCTGTCAGTGTTTGGATGTTTGTCAAACGTTCGAGAGAGGTGGGACCGTGAAAAAACGTTTGATTTTCTTTGGGATTCGAACACTGAACCTCGCGCGCAGTGGTCCGACACACTAACCACTGCCCCATGGATGGCGCCCACTGACTGTATCGTCAGCCGGTGATAAACGCCCGTTGAACTTTTCTATACATCGTCGACGAACAATTACGCTCTGCCCCCTACTGGTTACATCGAAATAGATCTTCTGCATACTTCACTTCAAAACAAAAAAATATGCACATTTCTCTCAAGAAACCATTCAATTTCCTTCAATTAACCCCATTCGCATTTGCAGAAGTCATCTCGTTTTTCATTCTTCACAAAGCCTTTCTCATGACCCAAAACAAAAAAAAAAAAAAAAATCCTCAAGACAAAAAACTGCATCACGAGTGAGACACTCAATTGCTGTTGGCCTGAAACTGAAAAAACTGTGTCCATCACGAATCATATCAGATATAATTGCCCCCAATTGAATCCGTGAACTCCATGCCATCGATCTCTTAATTTGCAAGCAACGCTTGAGTCTAAGACAACGTTCCAACGATAATCTCCTTACCCTGTTATATTTTTAGACATGGGCATCTTTGAGGATCTGCAAGAGGGTCGAATCGGAGTACGCTCTGGGCATCCGGCCGTTTTTAATTTACCACCAATCGAATCGGTGCCACCGCCATTGGTGATCTGGCAAACCGAAGAGGGACCGCTTAATTACGGAATTAAATATGCCTTGACCAAGCCAAATCAGTTGATTATCCTTAGTGCGGATGAAAGCGACCGCAAGGCATATAGAGCCCGTGCCATCAACGCCCAACTAGGCAAAGAGGAGAACAGTGCGTTCATTCATTTGAATGTGACCGGAGACCCGTACACCGAAGTGGCACCCGAAATCATAGTCCATCCGGAAGATGTGAAACTAAAACGAGGCGAAGAAGTAGCCGCACTGCAGTGCATAGCCAATGCCAGACCACTGCATGAGATTGAAACGTTATGGATGAAGGATGGCATCTTGATCGAAAACTCTGGAGTTCCACATACCCTCAACGATCCATGGAATCGAACATTGGCTCTGCTTTCAGCTAACTTGACACATTCTGGCGAGTATACATGTCAAGTGCGATTGCGATCAGGAGGATTCCCGACAGTGACATCTACGGCCAAAGTCGAAGTGCAAGAACCGCCGACATTCTTCACTCCGATGCGATCGGAGACATACGGCGAATATGGAGCCGTTGTAACGTTACCTTGCGATGTAGTTGGCTATCCAATACCAACTGTGCAGTGGTTTCGGAATGCCGAACCAATTGATGTTGCCGACGTGAGGTGAGTCCGAAGATGGAGTCTTATCGACTTGAATCACATTTTCCCGTTGAATACAGATACGCTCTGAAGGAAGATAATTCGCTGGTGATTAAGAAGCTGACAATTGATGATTCTTCGATGTTTCAATGCCTAGCATCGAATGAGGCTGGCGAGAAGTCCTCTTACACTTGGCTAAGAGTTAAAAGTGAGTATTTTTATGGCGTTGATAAATTTTAAATTGTCTGTCTTGCTAACCGCTACGAATTCGTTTAAAACTTACTAAACTCATCCCATATAGAAGGTTTTTCATCTGAAAAGGATGCTCTTGTTGTTGGTGGCAATGCTATACATAAAGAAACTAAATCTGCTTATGCTGAAACTAATAGAAATGTGCATATGAAACATCTACTACCTACTAACTATTATAAAGATTTTTTGAGACGTGTTAAACGCTTAGCACAACCGCGTATAATTCGTGTAAGAGCGTCACATTCTGGAGCGACTGGTAGACGCAAGGATTTTCGCTTTGGTATGGGTGATCATTTTAAGAAAATAGTAGTGTACATAAACTATCACCTATTGCACATCATTTTTGTTTTTGTTAGTCCACAGCACAGTTTAATTTGTTGATACACGATTGTTTGTTGCTGCACCTAAGTACTTTAATTTTATAGCTTATATGGTCCGGCAAATATATATATTTTTTTATTTTATATATACACAACATTTAACGAATCATCATCCTAAATATTATATTTATTTCATTTAAAAAATTGTGGCTTGTAACTTTTGTCCTGGAGTAAGTACGATACATTTGTATATAAGCGCTTGTATAAGTTACGGTATAGAAATGTATTTAATATACATATGTACATGTATGTAGTAAAGGTTTTATTTTAATAAGTTTATGAGGTTTGTAGCTACGAAAAAACGTGTACTCGTGTTTCAGTTTAACAACAAAATAAATTACGCGTTGAACATAGAATCTGATCGGTTGGTTGGTGTAGACATACAAAATAAACCCAAAGAGAGCTTGAACGTTTGCATTATGATGGCTCTGACAGCATCCATCTCATTTTAATACTATTCCACCAGGAAAAAGGTTATTTTTCAAATGATCGACTGGGTTTTTAGTACTAATTTAGCTGGGGAAATTCATATTACTTGGTTGGCTTGTGAGCCCTTTCATCGTCTGGTATGGCAATCCGATGTGTTTTAACGCTTGATTTGACAAATATTCAAAAAATCCAGGAAATAATTATTTAAGTATATAGAGTTTAATTTAAAAAATATACATTTCGATGATTATAGATACTGTAAAAATTTAGATTAAGATTTAGTTTAGATAAGATTTAACTGTTACGAGTATATTTTGAAATAACACAAAAACAGTGCCCGACAGACAACCGTGCCTAATACATAGTACGATTTGCTGGACAGACTTTCTTGTCTTCTTTTTCGATTTAGTAGGGAAGGGTTCAGAATTGCAGAAGAGCGCAGCCTACTCGTTTTGCCAACGCATGAACATTCGAATTTCTTGCAGTTCGACTTGGCCATTTTTGTTTGATAATTTCTAATCGAACTAGCAAATCATCATTAGTATTTGTTGAACCCGCAAATGACTGTTCCTATGTTCACTTAACAATCCGCATACGTCATATGTGGTCTCAAATAGTACGCACCACTATCACGACTCGAGCTTCAAGCAATACTACAGAAAGACCTGCTTCCATCTACTCATGAATATAATGTTTGATTCAAATTTCAAAACACGTGACTGGAGAAGGTACAAGAAAGAAGATCGAGACTTTGGGGATTAGTAAGGATTAAATTGCTTAATACCATCACAGAGTGGTGCCTTTAAATCCAAAACGCAGTGCTGTGCCAACATGGTTTGTTGGCATAGACCAGGGACTTTACATATCCCCACAAGAAATAATCCAGTGGCGTTAAATCGCAAGATCTTGGTGGTTGACTGATCCATTTCGGGAGATGATATTATCGCCGAATTGCTTCGCCAATAACACCATAGCTTGAAACCGCATGTCTTCCAGTTCAATGTCACCCAAATTTGAAAACAAATAATCGCTGATCATTGTTCGGCAACAGCTTGCACCCACAACTATAGGGCGAGTCTATTATTCATGGAAAAATTCGATCTCGAGATTTTCATCAAAAATGGTATTACGATTAAATATAATCTCTATAAAAATGTCTCACAGTTTCGTCCATCTGTCCGACTGCACTCCGACCTACAGCCTAAACGGTTGGAATGACTTACTTCAAACCTGATGTTTGAGGTCCATGGGCTTTTAAAAAGTGTATAATGAATTTTGAAGTACGCAAATAAAAATCGAATCTAATCTAATCTTAATTTAAACCTCAAATGACCAGTACTTAAAACCAATTTAAAAAAAAAAAAAAAAAACTCAAAAACGTCTCGAATGATTTTGTTCAAATTTCGTACTTTACTCGTAGCTAGCTCAAGGCCTCGTCAAACAGAGCGCGTTTTAACGTCTCGTTGTAATATACAGCAATACATATCCCCTGTCACACAGCGCGTTTTTAATGTCGCGTTGAATTAACCGCGGCATTGTGATAAATTACAGATCATTTATCACTCAGTATTGACGCGACGCGTTAGAAGTGATTTTCCATTGTATTGTTACGAATGTGCAGATGGCGTTGCCTTGACACTAACTTAGCTACGTGGATCCAGTTATAGGGGGCGCACAGAAAATAGAATTTAGTTAGAGAAAGAAAGAGAAGAATAAAATGGAGTTAATTGTCATATTTCACAAAGGCCGCACGTGTTTTCATTTTTTCTCCAATTAACTTTTCCCCAAGGAAAAGTCAATTTTATCACACTGGTGTCAGATGTGGGGTTCTATTTCAATATTCCGAAAATGAATGGCCCACGCTTCAATGCAGACACGGCGAGTCTACTGGACGCAGTGCTTAACCTCGGAGCACGTTTGACAGAATTTACCACTACGTTTGAGAATAGAATCGGCGAAATCGAATGCACGCTAAGCGCATCAACCTTTGCTGAACGTGTCTTTGAATCTACCGTAGAGCCTCCTCCAACCCAAGACGCGCGACGAGCTTGTAGCTATCCACAGCGACGCATCGATACGTCCGACAATATGGAATCGAGAGATTTCTCTTCTACCCTTCGACCAGCTCCAGAGGAAACCACACGTCCTATCGGATCGTCAACCAAAAGAGCACAGGAAACCTCTGGTAGTAATCCACAGCAACCCATCCATACATCCGTCAATAGCGAGCCGGGGAACATCTCTTGTACCATCCGTCAATCCCCAGGGGAAGTCACGCGTACAATTTCCAAACCTGTGTTACCACTTATGGAGTACGATGGAAAACTTAGCTGGGAGCTGTACGCGACTCACTTGAACATGGTTTGCAAAGGAAATGGATGGACAAGCGAAGAAGCGGCAATATTCATGTGCGCAAGCCTACGCGGGTCTGCCTTAAGCTACTTGGAGTCCTTGGATGCAAATGTAAGAGACAATTTTAAGCTGTTAGTTCCAGCACTGTGTAGGCGATTTGGAACAACTAACATCGGCGGAACGGCACATGCTCAATTAAGAGGACGTGTTCAAAAGACTGGTGAAAGTTTCATAGAATTCGCCACAGAATTACAGCGTCTAGCGAAAATTGCTTACCCTATGTGGACGACAGATGTTCTTGACGGTCTCTGCTTACATCAGTTCTTAGACGGTATAGCAGATTTAGAAACTCAATGCCGGGTTCGAGAGAGTGCACCGACGACGCTGAACAGCGCACTGGAATCTGCAATTCGAATTGAATCAAGCAGAATGGCAACTAGGGCAGCTAGAAGAGTTCTAAAAGTCGCTACACTACAGGTGAATGATCCGGAAGTGGAGCCGGGAAACGAAACCTTGTCAGCTTAACGGGGCAGGAGCTGACAACGTCACCCCCCACTGCCTCAACAAAAATCCGCTCGGTTACACCAAAACATCACGAACAAAATAACACCCGCTACCAAGGTAAGGTAAAATGGTACAACGCTTCTCGGCGATTTGGATTTATAAGCTGTCCGACAGTTCACCAAAACATCTATTTTAATAAACGAGATATCGTCACAGTTCATTCAACTAATGATCCCGACTTACAGGTGGGTATGCAATTAGAATTTGATCTGGTTACTGCTTCTCCCAATTTGCAGGCAATACGAGTAACTAGAGAGAACTTTGTACCTATTTCCAATAAAAATATCCCCAGCCATACACCACAGCAACGAAAACTTACGTCCAGAAACCTTCTGCAAACAACTCTTTCCGTAAACTGTGAAGGGACAGCTCCAGTTGACCAGAATGGGCCGCCAATCCGAATTGGTGCATGTGGAGATAACCTTCTCTTTGTTACTGGATATGTGGGTAGTACCCCTTGCCAATTTGTTGTGGATTCCGGTGCTACAAGAACCATAGTTCATCCAACCGTACTAACTCATCAGCAGCTTCGGTCATTATCACCTTGTCATACGTTCATCCAAAGCGTATCCGGTAATTTCATCAACGTCAAAGGTAAGAGTTCTCTTTCTATCAAGCTTGGACAGTTTAGTGCTACGATTACGGCCTATGTAGCTGATATATCGGAAAAGTGCATTTTGGGCCTAGACTTTATGGTATCCCATGGATGTGTCATCGATTTCAAATCTGGTTCCTTGCTACTCCAAGGCAAACACAAAATAAAGCTACTTGGCTTGGGGGACTCTCAACGGCAGATTATAGAAAACGTGGACGATAATCACAGCCCTTGCTTAAGTTCGTTGCACGTAGATACGGAATGTCCTAGGGACCCAATAATGCAACTTTTATCAGCCTCTACACAAGGTTTAAATAGTGAAGAAATTGAGAAACTAAAAGCTCTACTCTATGCTAATAAGTCAGCATTTTCTTGGGACAGCAGTGACCTTGGAAGAACCAGCGTTCTAAAGCATCGAATAGAAACGGGAGCTCGACCAATAAAACAGCCACCAAGACGGCTACCGATTACGCGAAGGGAGGAAGCTGATCAGCTCGTGCAAGATATGCAGTCCCGAAATATCATACGCCCCTCTAGCAGCCCGTGGTCGTCTCCCGTGGTAATGGTCCCTAAGAAGGATGGTACTCGCCGTTTCTGTGTGGACTACAGGCATTTAAATGAGGAAACAAAAAAGGACTCATACCCTCTCCCACGAATCGACTTGTTACTAGAAGCGCTAGCGGGGTCCAATTGGTTTGCTACAATTGATCTTAAATCGGGCTATTGGCAGGTAGAGCTGGAGGAGTCGTCAAAGGAGCACACGGCATTCACCATTGGTAGGGGACTCTGGGAGTTCAACGTAATGCCTTTCGGGCTTTGTAATGCCCCTGCCACCTTCCAGCGTCTTATGGACAAAGTTCTTCGTGACGTCCCATACCAGGTCTGTCTGGTATACCTTGATGATGTCATCGTCCATTCAGCTACATTCCAAGGTTTAATTGAAAATCTTCGTCTTGTTTTTCAACACATTATTGGGGCTGGACTGAAAATAGCTCCCAATAAGTCGGTTTTCTGTAGAAATTCTGTAAGATTTCTTGGACATATAGTGTCTGGTGAAGGTATCGCCCCGGACCCAGATAAAGTAAACTCAGTAAGAAATTGGCCAACACCTCGCTGTAAAAAAGAGGTGCAATCTTTTTTGGGCTTCTGCGCATACTATAGGCGGTTTATAAAGTCGTTTTCGGAGCTAGCTAAGCCACTCACTCGATTGACAGAAAAACGTCGTCTTTTCGAATGGAATAGGGAATGCCAAGAATCTTTCAATACACTGCGAACCAGACTAACCACTGCCCCAGTTATGGCCCTTCCAAATGATGAGGACACATTCATCGTAGACTCAGACGCTAGTAATTACGCCTGTGGAGTTGTGCTGTCTCAAGTTCAAGATGGGGTGGAAAAACCAATCGAATTTTTCAGTAAGACGTTCAAAAAGGCTGAAGTGAACTACTGCGTAACGCGAAAAGAATTGTTAGCTGTTATCACTGGAGTAAAACATTTTCAACATTATCTGCTTGGCAGAAATTTTAGAATACGAACCGACCATGCATCTCTTCGGTGGCTTTTAAATTTTAAGGAACCTGATGGTCAAATTGCCCGGTGGATAGAATGCTTGGCTGCGTTTGATTTTTCGGTTGAACTCCGCCCTGGGAATCGCCATGGAAATGCAGACGCTCTTTCTAGACGCCCATGCGTCTCTAGCCATTGCCAACACTGTGCACGGAAGGAAGAAGCCGATGTCATGCAGGTAAATTTTTCCAGGTCCATTGAAGATGTGTCAACTTTTCAGAAACAGGATTCTTGTTTGGGATTGGTGCACGAATGGCTTGAGAAGGAACAAAGACCTGCCAAGGAGGCAATACGACACCTAGAACCCGATGTTAAAGCATATTGGACAATGTGGGAAACGCTTTGCTTGAATGATCATGTCGCTTGTCGAAAGGTTTTCAAGAAACACTCGACTGCTCTACAGATTTTAGTTCCTCACCAGCTTCGACAATCCATTCTGAGCCAAGTCCACTCAAGTCCTGCGGGGGGACATTTTGGTGTTGAAAAAACGCTACGAAAACTTAAAAACTCCTTCTATTGGGTTGGTTGTACAGAAGATGTACGTATTTGGTGCAGGGCTTGTGCAGTATGTCAGGCCAGGAAGGGTGCCATCCCCGCACGCAAGGCTCCCATGCAAACCTATCTCGTTGGACCTCCATTCGAGCGGGTTGCCATCGACATTCTGGGTCCCCTTCCAAGAAGTGATAGTGGCAACCGATACATTCTAGCTTGCATGGATTATTTCTCCAAATGGCCCGAGTGTTTTCCGATCCCGGATCAGACTGCAGAAACGGTTGCCGATAAATTAACAAACGAGGTTTTCTCTCGCCACGGCATGCCCCTGCAATTGCATAGTGACCAGGGGAGAAACTTTGAAGCCAACATTTTTCAGAAAGCCATGAATCGATTAGGGATAGAAAAAACGAGGACGACACCGCTCCACCCCCAATCAGATGGCATGGTTGAAAGATTCAATCGCACTATCCTGGATTACTTGGCCAAATTTTGTGAAGATCATCAGCGCGACTGGGATCGCCATCTTCCACTTTTAATGTTCGCTTATAGGACTGCGGTTCATGCTACAACCCAAGAAACACCGGCGATGTTAGTATATGGCCGTGAGTTGCGTATGCCAATAGAAGCCTGCATCGGAATTAGTCCAAACGAAAAGCCAGATACAAACACATATCTTTGCCAGCTTTGGGAATCACTACGACATGTTCACGAACTAGCTAGGAATAGGTCGCTACTATCAACTCGAAAAGCAAAGCAGCGCTATGATATGCGGACCAAGGACCATTCGTATGCAGTTGGGGAAAAAGTTTGGCTGTACAACCCTAAGAGGAAAAAGGGATACAGCCCAAAGTTGCAGTCAGATTGGGAGGGTCCGTATACCATCAGTGATCGGTTGTCCGACGTCATCTATAGGATTTGCAAGGATTTCGGAAGGAGGACTACGAAGGTGGTGCACTACGACAGGTTAGCTCCGTTCATCCAGCTTGGCCAGGAGTCGCAAGCTTAAAGGGAGGGGCAGTGTTACGAATGTGCAGATGGCGTTGCCTTGACACTAACTTAGCTACGTGGATCCAGTTATAGGGGGCGCACAGAAAATAGAATTTAGTTAGAGAAAGAAAGAGAAGAATAAAATGGAGTTAATTGTCATATTTCACAAAGGCCGCACGTGTTTTCATTTTTTCTCCAATTAACTTTTCCCCAAGGAAAAGTCAATTTTATCACAGTATTATGTCCTAGTTGGAATTTGTTTACGTACTTGCCCACTTTGTTATTGCCCACGACCGAGAGAAAGTTTTTATTAAATTTCTTAAACTCCGGCTTAGTCTTTATTGTACTCAAATCTCGGCACTAATGGAAAAATTAATTGAAAGCTTAAGAAACTACTCATGTCTGTACGACATGGGTGATGACTGTTATAAAATTATAACTTTGAAGGGTGAGATATGTGAAACAATTGCAAAAGAATTGAATGAAAACTCTATCTAACGCGCCGGTTAGAGCGTCGCGTCAAAATAATCTTACCGCGGCGTTAAAAATGCCGCGCTCTGTTCGACAGAGCCTTTAGACATATCCTACTAGATTACATATGGTACAGCCAACAATTTTTATAGCTGTACTATACTCAATGGTCTTCTTTTTTTAAATCCGCATGTCTCCCAATCTATTTGGCACAAAACTAATATTTAAGCAATATGTGCACGCAGAGGAATATGGCATACAAAGTTTTGAACATTATTTTTTAAAAAAAGCTTTAGATTTGTTAACTTTATAGCGAATTAAAAATACAAATATAAATCTGCACTTATACGGTATAAACTATAAGAGGGAATAGAAAAAAACTAGTTTTGTTGAGTGGTTTGAAACTCAGGTAATTACATGTTTACTCCATTACTGTATGTTCGAACTAGTCCAGGAGAATTTGCCGTGATGTTGCCAAGCTACTATCTTCTTCTTCTTCCTACTTCCTACTTCGGCGAAGTTATGATCCGAAAACAAGCGATCGTAACCCTCCAACTTCACTGCATTTCTACTGATCCGCCTGTGGGGTTCGCCTATTTGACTTCAGAAAATATCGGCAGGCCTCCCGATTTTGCATCACCCGTTTACTCAGGAAATGCTAATGTCGTTGCATTTGTGTGATCCAGGTTTTTATAGGCCTGCCTCTCCAGCATCGCGATGTCTTTGGGATGTTCATTGATATTGCCTTTTTAACAGGGTTCAAATGATCTCTTCTTTAAATGTGGCAGTACCACCTGAGCCGGTCGCGCTCTATTTTTCGCAAGATAGTTTCCTTGACGTGACGGCTTCCACGGATCTTCGAACTTCTTATTCGATTTGGGGGGTGGCAATGGTGTAGTGGTAACGTCGTCAATTGCCACGCTAATGGTTCATGGTTCAAATCCTGATGTCAGCAAGCATTTATTTATTTCTCTTGAAATATATAAAGTCAGTCCAATCATTTGCAAAAGCTTCTGTGAACACTATTGCGAAGGCATAACACTGGCAGTAGCTTGATCATGTGGCTGGAAAAATGTTTCGCTCTGTTGATGATGGTTTGCCCTTGACATCTTTTTTTTTTTTTTTTTTTATTTGGCGCAACAGCTCTTTTAAGTGCCAGGGCCTAGCTTCTCGCAACCACTCATGTTGTGTGCGTTATATTTTTCACACGAATGGAAGGGACCTACAGTTTAATGCCGAATCCGGACGGCGATTTGAGAAGCTTTTTCGAGACAACAATACTCTCGGATGTTTGTCAGACGCTCGCGAGAGGTGGGACCGTGAAAAAACTTTTTGGTGTTTTGTAGGATTCGAACTCGGAACCTCACGCGTAGTGATCCGACACACTAACCACTTACGCCACGGCGCCCTTGACATCGGTTATCGGGAAAAAAGTACTGTGAATCAGAAGCAAAGACAATAATAACAAAAAAATATCTCCAGTTATCTGGACGCCACCCCCGGAGAATAGCTGAAGCATAAGCAACTGAGCTTCAAGAACCACTACACCAAAAATCGTTATCTCTCTCTCTATCCATCCTTTCCAACACCCGCACTGTGTGTGAACATGTTAAATGTATTCATAACCCTTTGAGTGCGCGCAAATTATAAAAAAAAAATAAAAAAAAACAAGCTTTGTCACTCCTGCTGTCATGCAAAGCGTCTTCATCTCAGCTGCCGTTAATTTACTCTCATACTTTTTGTACATAGTCCAACATTGTGAACCGTAAGTGAGCGCTGGACGCAGAGCCTTCCTTTCAACTTAGTGGGCATTTTTCGGTCACAGAAGATAGCGGAGTTTTCTCGCCACTTTATCTACCCTACGCCTACGCGATGATTGGTGTCGTCACCACAGGTTGCTTTGCTATTGAACATAGATCGCAGATATTTGAACTTTTTGCACTTGGGAAGCACTGTTCCATTCAAATAAATGTCTGGAATAGGCCTGAATGGATCAGAGAACGGACAGTACAAGTACTCAGTCTTTTTTGAACTTATGCGATAACAATTTCCCTCCAATACGTCCACCCACATATCAAGTGGTCGCTGTAGGGATGTAGGATCCTCACTTATGATGGCTCCATCGTCAGCAAAGAATAATTTATGTACCTTGGGGTCCGTCACTTTACCTTCAAGCAGATAATCAAGGACTACAATAAAGAGCAAAGGACTTAAGACGCTTCCCTGGTGCACCCCGACTTTGATTGGGAACTCTTCGGTTACTCCAGCGGGGCACCTTACTCTTATCTTTGCTCCTTCGTACATGTCCATAATCATCAGTACATAAGTTTCTGGAACCTCTCGATCTCTTAGCGCCACCCATATCAGATCTCGTAGTTGACTGTCGAATGCCTTTTTAAAGTCAACCAATACAAAATGCAAATCCTGTAAGGAATCATCATGTTTTTCCATTATGATCCTTATACTTTGGATTGCATCTGTGATTGATTTACCCGCGACAAACCTGCACTGATCATCAGATAGCCGTATTGCTTTTCGCAGTCGGCCACCTAACACCCGCTCAACGATTTTCATTGTGTGTAACACAGCTTCATCGAATGGTAGTTATCACAGTTTCGTGCTGAGCTACTATGGGTGGTGTAATTTTACTTGAGGGTTGATGAAAATTAGGGTTTTTCATTAAGAGCGCCCCAATATTTTTTTTTTTTTTTTTCAATAAAACAGCTTATGTGTGTTATACCATATGTGTTATGTTTGAGATGTCAAAAATGAAAAAATCGAGTTGAAGTACCATCGATGCCATTAATTATAAAACACATCATTTAAATGCCCTGCATGAGGAGTGGATGCGCTGAATCCAATTTTTCATGACTTTTTCTCACAACTCGGGTGATATGCCGGCAATTTTGCGTTCGATGTTGGTCCTGAGGTCGTATAAAGTCTTCGGCTTATTGGCATTAGACCATGGACTTGACATAGGTTCGAAGAAGAAAGTTCAGACGAGTAAAGAATAAGGTGGCCAATTGATTGGTCCATTTCTGGAAATAACACGGTCACCAAACTTCGGTTTCAATAACTTGTTTGTTTGGCCAGATGTGTGGCATGTGGTGCCGTCTTATTGAAACAAATGTTCCAAGTTGATGTATTTCAATTTATTCCAAAAATAGTTAGCATTGCCAGCATCATCTAGGAAGAAGTATGAGCCAATCCTCTAGCCTGAAACCCACACCAACATAGTTTTTATGGGTGTAATTTCATTTCGTGAATAGATCTGTTTGCTGACTTGCCCAAATAAGACAGTTTAGCTTATTAACTAAGCTGAGAATGAGATAATCGGGGTTAGCGCACGTAAAAGAACTTTGATACAAAATTTCATTAATTTGCAAACGTTATTGAGACGTGTGTTTACTCCGTGAGTAAATGGCAAGTATAGACACTTTGAAACGTCAAACAAACCGGCAGCTAACTTCAAATAACCGAGAAACCCTATTGGAAAAAACAGGGTGTGCCAATTGGAAAACCCTGTAGTTGGTACCTGAGCCGATAGCCTAGTAAATCGAACCCATTACCACTACACCACGATGCTTTAAATATACATATTGCTCTGATCTTTATTGCGCAGGAATAAGCTGCGATATTATCTTTTTAGGGAGGACCTTCTGCAGAATCTAGTTTGTCTTAAGTTCATCAATACAAAGCTGATCCGTAGGGAAGTCATGTACTAAGGGCATACGAAAAAACAAAAAAATTGTCGAATTTTTTTCGTACGACACCAAGTAATTGCTTAAATTAAAAATGATCAACACAGTGCCTTTTTTGCATTGGTAGAAATGAACACGTACACGTTCGAATTTACACGTATGGCGACAACTAAATTTCGGTGTTTAGTCCTCCGCACCCGGCAGAACCATAATTGGAAAGCCAATCTTGAAATCAGTTTTTTCACCAGGCCATTGGTCAGACTGTAAGTAATGTTGCAGTGTTTTTCTTTTTTTTTTTAGATAATTTGCTATAGAAGTGCTTGTAGCCTTCAGCTATAACCACTTTATTACTTAATAATCAGCACAGTGACTTTCAATTATGAGATCTTAAAATTAAGTCATATTCACGAATATCTCATCCAATTTACATAAATACCAACCCACCAACCCGTCTCCATAAAACTCATTCACATTGTATTTTCCATTTCCTGTTTTAACTTTATAGGTCCTAAAACCTTCGTGACTCCATTAAGCCTTGTCACGATTGGCATAAATCACCTGCGATTTGGTGACATTCCCAATGAAAATGTGACTATGCGTGTCCTAGAACTTTCTGTCGGTAAGAAAAGGCTTTAAATTTTATTTTTCATTCCCATTAACTCCTCCGGCATTAGCTATCCAATCCATTTCGGACAACAAAACCATAATCTGAACAAAAACATGATCAATCGATAAGAGTGCAAATTTACGGAAAACCACTAGCAAACAGGACACCCGATAATACGGCTACCACAAATAAATACACGCAATTCCAGCTACTGCCTCATAATTACCCCCAAGGAATTGTGCGGCAGGCTGTAGTGAATTACCTGGTCATGCAATTTCGTATAATTGAGGTCAACGAAGTTAAATCACATTGCCCGACGATGACGACGACGACACGATGCACATTGTCGACGGGACGAATAGGAGAGAAAGGATGCATATATGCATTCCGCTTCGACCGCATTATACGTCAAAAGTAAATTAGCGTTTTTCGCAGGACGAAAATACTATTCGCCACTGGACGATGGAGTGCGAAAGATTAAAAGGCGCATTTCGTGTGAATACTCAATGTACCTACATTACCAGCCAGCGCAGCCCAATGTGGTGGGCTGGGTTGGTCAATTTGCCTCAATTTGCACATACTTCCATTCGTGAAACATCATTTCAGTCATTTTGATTGGCATTTGATGGTTTATTTGGCAGGAAAAAATTGTTTGCAACAAGAAAGGATATGCACGGCTCGTAGGCAGTGCTAATGGAATTTATTTCCCACTAGTCAGTAGATAGTTGTTTAATAACCATTATGACCGATGACCGATGTGAATACTTTTCAATGAGATTCGGGTCAGGACACGAGTGCATTTTCCAATTCGAATAAATGCCTCGCGAGCTGGAATTTGAATGTGATATTCCCGCGGAAAAAAAAACTGCAACGAGCGGTGGTGGCAGATATAAATTGCATTAACATATCCAACCCAATTTGCAACAAGTTGAACATTCCATTTTCCTTCTGTGACATTGCATCGGCACTACTTAGAAATATTCTCACCTTGCTGCAAACTTTTCTGTGAGCTCTTCAAGTTTGTCTCATGCGATGGGGTCGCGTCATGGGAAAATGCGTCGGCGGTGATAGTGGCGGCGCGGCGGCAGCAAGTGAATGAATGTTAATGAGAGGCACTCCTCGCGTCAAAGTTGAGCAACGGTTTGAATGTCTGGGAAATCTCATCAAGCAGAGACCCTTCTTAGAGATGATTATCTCGGGCAAAAGTTGTTCCAAGAAAATGCAGTTCGCTCTAGTTGTCTGGAGTTTTAAGTAAGATTTATAAGTTTATGCGAATAATTTTATGCAATTAGCGAGCAAAATTATTGTTGGGCTTCGCGTCCGTGACCTGTTCTTGTTACAGTTTGACGCAGCAGTCCATTCTTGGAAACCACGGTGGATGCTTAAAAAATGCGTTGAAGGGAAGTTTCACGTAAATAAGAAAATTGCAGGAAATTAGCCTTCTGGGAAGGAGTACCTACCTATTTAATTTGTGAGATCTCAATCCCAGTAGCAAAGGTTTTTTTTTTTATACTATTAAGTGCCGTTTTAAGTGTATGTTAAAGTAGAAGCTTCGCTTGCTTTGCTGATAAACTGTGAAGGAATATCAACCTAAAACTCACGGAATCCTTACAGCTAGGTTAGATTAATAGGGCGGATCTGAACCAGAATACAGCCTTCATTCAGAATTCAGTAGATCCATTGTTCCTCAATGATGGGATGCCAAAACCTGTAAAAGGAGAAAACGATAATTATCTTTTTCAATTAGTCCGCCTATTTTTGTCTTTGGCGGCTTGTTGGTTTGTTGACCAATACCAATTTCTCTGGAATTTCTTTCCTTATAGTGTATCCAGAGTGTTCTTGAAATGCGGCAGATAAGGTTGCGCTCCACCACAGACGCTCCATCAAGCCACAGCCACTTTCGTACTTACAGCCACACTAACCTAACCTAAGTCCTTTTTTGCTCATTCGTCAGCTGTTACCGTAGATACCCCTGTGTCCTGGGATGCAGCTGAGTGTTACATAGTAACATACACTGTGTTACATTGTAACATACACTGAGGGTTTGAGTTGGTTCTGTCTATATAAATGTCGATATCTTTTTCTGGGGTAGAGCTTGGCGTAGTATTACAGATAGCGGCTAAACGCTTTGTTTGGAGCCCGCCTACTTTGGATTGGAAGATTCTATTGAATATACATACATATGGTATACCGATGTCTTTATTTGAACCATTTATGAATATCGAGATAATGATCTGGTTTATGGTTCTTTCGTCTGCACATCCTCCCTTAAGGGAATTACTGTGTTGACTTTTAGGCCAAAGTACAAGTGAAGCATTGAGTAATCAGTCTTTAAATTTGCCTTTTGGCAATCATTCGGTGACTCATCTGGCCCTTTTTCCAGAAACTGGAGTTTCCCAAACGCTCCCCGCGTTTTCGCTGTTACCTCCTTTATCTGGCGGATATTTGGTTTTAAAAAGTATTCTTTCGAGCGCCGCAGTTGGAGCAGTTGGTACTGTGTTGATGTATGCGATTCGCTTGATCTAAGTAAACCCTTTTAGGTTTGTAGCCACCATGCTTAGCACGTATAATTTAAAATATTTCAGACTAAGGCTGTGTACATCTAGTAAATGGTGACGGGTCTGAGCCACCACTTCCTGACAAAAATCCTGTTTGCTAGCACTTTTACCCACCTGCGACCAACTTGCAATAAAGCTTCTGGAATTGGTCTCCTTACTATTAAAGTTCACTGGCAATTTTCGGTCGTCTCTCAACGTAACGGCCAAGCAGTTGAACATTGTACTATACTTAATGACAGAGTGCAGGCAAATACGCTCATTTTCAACTTTTCGGATCTTGGGACAACGCACAAAAAAATATAATAAATTCTATTCTCCAAAAATTTCAACCCCTCAAATTGCTTGCAAAGTGTTCTTAAAATGACTCACATGAATCATCCTCCTGCACTTTCAGGTCGTTGAAATTGCAAAGAAGTAATCCGTAGAAAACAAGAAACTTTAACTGCAGGTTTATCCAGAGAATCAAGAACATTGTATGCAGCATAACTTCTTTTGTACGGTTGGGTCAGTTTGTAGAAAAAAAAATTATCCAACTGTTTTCGACAAGTTTGACTTAACTTTCTTTAACATAAAATTATTTGGTGTCCACCCCAAAAAGTTTAAGAGTAAGTTTTTCCTTCCTTGAAGGGTGAAAAACTTTCTCCAAAATTTAGGTACGATATTTTTAAAATAGCTTTCGGTTATATATGTTTTTATTAGAATTCCGTTAAAATGTCCTATTTTCTTTAAATAGAATTCTACAAATATATGATTTTTTCAATTTAGCGGTAGTTTCGAGAAAGTTTAAGGAACTTTTCGAAAAATAGAGGTACGAGTATAATAAAAAAAAAAATTTAGATTGCCTAAATTTTGTTTTATTTGACATGGTTATTCATTAGAATTTTTCCAATGGCACTTAGATAGGACAGTTCCTTTAATTATTAATTTTGTTCTCCAATAGGATAACTTTACTAGTGGCAATTTTTATAGTTCCTTTTATAAGTATATGTATGTAGTACATTCGTTTGAACAGGATATTAACTGATATGGTTTAAGGAGATACTTGATTATTTTAGGAAGCTTTAACTAAAGTACGATTCGAGTAAATACGTTTTTACTTTTATTGCACATCAGATATTTTGTATCATTGGTGACTGGTTTTTAAGTGTAAACTTAAGGTCGGCTTAAGTAAAGTCTAAGTTTAAAAGAACGTTGCATGAGGGCTTAAACACACGTTTATAATGCAAACAAACAACATAATTTAGGTGCAAGAGGTAACATTTTAGAGTGATTTTTTTGTGCAACCGCAATTGAAATATAAAATTTTAATAAAAAAGTGGATTCAGAAATTGAAAATTAAAGTGAATATGCCTCCGTTATTGTTTATGGACTCCGAACGAAACTAATTCGTTTTAGTAAAAACCATTTCAACGTTTAGAATTTTATAACAGATTTGCGTTAAGGGGTTGTATACGTGCAGCGCCCTTGAATAAGGATGTTTTTCAATAATTTTTATAAGCATTATCCATTACGTATGTAATTCTACAAACATTAATTAGTGCATTATTTATTGGTCCCTTAAATTTAAAAAAAAATTAAAAACAATAATTTTTAAGAAGAAATTGAATATTTTTTTATCGTCAAATAGACCACTGTCGAAAAATTATCATTTCCTGGTCGGCGTGAAATCGCCTTCGCTTCCTTGATAAATCTATAAAAATTCCAACAGAATTCGATTCATGAAACCTTGTTTTTTTTTCCAATTATGCAGCAATAAACTTAATATTCATTTTTTTTTACCAAAAATCTCGCTCTTTGATTGTTTATAGAAATTGTTACAAACAAATTACATATAAAAAAAGAAAATGGCTCGATGTACAATGAAAAAAAACAAGAAGGAAATTTTTTAGAAAAAAAGAAATCATGCGAACATTTTGAAAACTCGCTAAGTTATCGTGCGTGTCAGATACAGTAGTTTCGAGAAAAATGTTCGCGTTCACATTTATTTATATATTTTGATAAGATCTTAGCTTCTGAGTGGCGGATCACGATAAAACATACACCATTTTAAAAGACTCTAAGCAATGCGAAAACCACGTTCAATTTTGTGTAGTAGTTTTGCGTGGTGCGTGTGAAAACAGTTTTACATTTACAGTTTTATTATTTATATAGATAGATTTTGACTTTCTTGAGACAAAAAGTATATTTAATGTTTGCCTATAATATAAGGTATCACCATGCCATGTTTCATCAAAATCCGTGCAGTAGTTTCCGCGTGATGCGTACACAGAAAGACAAGAACATTCAACCCTCTACAATTTTATTATTATCTATACAGATATAGAATATAGATATACGAAGGGTGGCTGATAATTGGTGGCCTAAGGCATTAAGTAAAAGAAAAATTATATTTCTTAATACAATCTCCCTCGAGTAAATTGCATTTCTCAAGTGGGCATACAGTGCCTTAATATGTAGGTACCACAACAAAAAAATGCTCTTTGCTTTCAAAATGGCTTTCTACGGCCGCCTTGATCTCGTTCTCATTTGCAAATCCCCGGCCTCGTAGCTCCTTTTTCAAATTGGAAAAAAAAAAAACAAAAAGCAAACCCAAGTCTCAGCTATTGATGGGATTCGGTTGCAAAAAGTATTCTGCAACTGCATTCGCGCTCGTAATAACAAGATGAAAAAATAGAAAAAAACGTTTGGTATACAAGTACATGTCTAATAAATCCGTATAACATTCTAAGAAATCCAGTTGCGCGTTTTCCGCCATTTTGATAATTTAATCCACCATACTGTTTATTTTTAATCTTCTCAAATACCTTACATGTTGGATAGGCATGGGTGGTACGCCATTGCTTATATTTTTAAGCTTTATGTTACTTTCCCACACTTTGGTTCTGGGGCTCAATTATTTAAAAAAGAAAAAAAAAATATTTCAATTGGAAGAAAAAAGAAACAAAAATAGAAGTTCGGTTTTGGTCGATAATATTTCGTAGGTGAATTATAGAAATGCGTCCATCCTGTTCGTACTCTGTAAAAGTCGCTTTTTTGGTATCACATTTTCAGAGGGACTCACAAATGCAATTTCGTCCTTGTCAAGCAGAGTTGTTGCAAAAAACAAACATCTGGTTATGCAAAAGTCTGCTGCATGGTTGTTGCTAAAAGTGTGCAAGTGTGTTTTCTATATTGCCCCGTAACCACTCAAAAGTGAAAAATTAGCAAAAATTTGCAAAGCATTCCTTGAAATACCCTGTGTTGATAGAATTAAGAATTGAGTCTATAGGGCCCGTTCTCATACTTTTAACGATAAGTATGCACAATTCCTGGGTTCTAGATCAGTCACAATCCAATCTCCATGTTTGATTATCATACATTTTGTATTTTTTTTTTTATAGTAAACTAAATTAATGCAATAGGTTAGGTTAGGTTAGATTGGCTGTCTGCACGACGATGCAGACATATTTACACCAGTAAAGGTCCATTGTGATGCCAAGGATCTACGATTAGACCACTCATGGACTAATAAAACCAACCGGACCTTTTGATGAAGCGATGGATGTTCATGACGTCTAAGGAAGCCAAATCGCTGAGGTAGATAGAGCATTCTTTTACGTGATAGAGCAGGACATGTGCATAGGAAGTGAAGAATGGTTTCCTCCTCCTCCTCGTCCCTACAGATTCTGCAGAAGTCATTGAGAAAGAGGCCAAGTCTTTTGGCATGTTGGCCAATTAGACAGTGTCCAGTGATGACACCGATAACGCAGCTGATCTGTAATCGATTTAGTTTAACCAACTCGGCAGTACGTTTCTGGTCCAGCTTAGGCCAGTTCTACCTCGAAATGTGACATGTTGAGCCAATTTGCTAATAGCGTTCAGCTTCAGTAGATGCTTACATGTAGCGAGTGGCATACCAAGGGCTTGCCTAACTGGCAGAATCCTTGGAGTAGTACCCTGTCTGGCGAGGTCGTCCGCCCTACAGTTTCCTGTAATGCCTCTGTGGCCTGGCAACCAGCATAGGTGAATGTTGAACTCCTCTGTCATCTCCGTAAGAGACAAACGGCAGTCTAAGATGGCCTTTGAAGTAAATGAGCACGATTCCAGGGACTTGATAGCCGCTTGACTCTCAGTGAAAATGCTCACCCCTATCGTGGAATCCGTCGGATCTGAGTTTCACTTCACCTATTCGTTTCACGTGAACATAAAAACACTATCGTGGAATCCGTCGGATAATCTTCCTTACCGACCACTGTTGTCGATTAGGAAGTTCTGTTGTGACAGCTCGTTTGAAACACACGTGTGCTTTGTGAAAATCCAATTGGGAAATAAAAAATTAATTTTGTGCGAAAATAGATAGCGTTTCATTGGTTTTTCATGAAAGATCATCTTCACACAGGAGGAGGCACTCTCAATTAAGAGCAAACACGGAAAATATAATGGAACTACCAGAAGCAACGTAAGATTTCATACACTAACAACCAAATCCGCAATGAAATAGCTGCGGGTGTGAAATGTATGGGGAGATTCGATCCGAACGTTTTCCACGATGCAGTGGAACTCGTTCACATTACCGACACGGGGAACTGTTCGCTTTGCGGATTTGACGATACCGAAATATTTGTTTCGGTGAATAATTCCCCCCGGCGGATTCCACGATAAGGGTGGCTAATATCCCTGACAGATAATACATCACATTTTAGCCAAGACAGGGCTTCCTTAATCTCCATGATTTCCGCCTGGAAAACGCTACAATGATCAGGGAGGCGGAACAAGATTCTCAGGTTGAGCTTTTCGGAGAAAACACCACAGCCCACCCCACCTTCGGTCTTAGAGCCATCTGTGTAGAAGTGCATCGAATTACCATCATCAGGGGGAGAGTTATCCCATTTATCCCGGTTAGAGATACTCGTAGGGAAGTTTCGGTCAAATCTCAGTTTCAGTGGGGTGTAGTCCGTGTTTTCATGTGTGAAGTTGAGAAGATTAAGGATCTGGGAGTGGCCAATGTGATAACTAGACCACTGAGAAGAGGCTTTAAGACGGATAGCCGTACTGGCAGCAATCTGTCTGCCAAAGATATCTAGGGGTAGCAGGTTGAAGAAAATGTTCAATGCCACAGAGGGAGTAGTTCTTAGTGCACCACTGATGCACATACATGCAGATCTTTTCACTTTAGCTAACAGAGAGGTGAACAGCCCTATCAAGAGCAAGCCATCAAACGATCACGCCATAATGTAGTATAGGCCTGATAACGGGCACGTAAAGCCAGTGAGTGATTTCAGGTTTCATACCCCAGCTCCTACCTATAGCCTTTTTACAGGAATAGAGAGCTGCATTGGCTTTCCTTACGCGTTCAAGTACATTGGCTTTGAGTTTTCTGCCCAGAATAAGACCCAGGTAATGTAATAACAAACAGTTGAATTATTCGGAAATAGAAAAGGTTTCTTCTCTTTAAATGTGCAAGCTCTATGTGATTCAAATTCATTTTTTTTTTTTTATTAAATACTGTAGTTGCTTTTCCATCTGTACCCATTTGATTATCTCTTTCGCAAGCTGTTGCCATTTATCGAAACACAAATTCTTACTGTATATTAACTTTCGCTTTCTTGGGCAATATAAGTTTGGTGACGGTACTATTTTCTTTCCAACTTTTCCGAATCCCCTTTTAAATTCCGTGTCTTTCATTGGAATTTGTCCGTCTTCTGGACTTTTTTTTTGGTTATTAACGTGCTATGAACTGTAGTTTAAAAATTCAATTTTTAATTTCATTTAGGAAGAAAGACTATGCGGTTCTTTACTTTCCAGACTCACTTTTAGCGCTCACATCATTTGCCGTATTTTTTTTTTATATAATTGACGTACCAATTGCCGTCCAATACAAAAACAGTCTTTTTACGAGTATTTGCCGTTTTTTTTTTTTTGTACTTTTTTTGCTCCTTATCAATAAATTAAGAGCAAATTGGTTTTACCTTTTTAAAATTAAAAAAAAAAAACGTTGATGAAACTTTTGGCATAGTGATGACTTATACTCTGAGCCAACATAAGATACTTCTTATCCCGGAAAATTAAAGGGTTCCTTAAAGACAGCCACAATATTAAAATAAATAAGCACAAACATTTAAAATAAAAGAACACGCAAAACCAGGTATTATGAAACTATACATTAGATAGGTTTTGTAGAGTTTAGGGAAAACTAAAACTAAAACTTTCTTTGTTTATATATTTTATAGCTTTATTATTTATAATTATAGCTATAGCTACAGCTAATTTATAGCTACATACGTATTTATTTTGACGCTGGATATAACGATAGCGTTTGATGTTTTACCTTATGTAGCTAAAATACATCTGTACCTATATATACTATGTACTTAATATAATTGTGGACAAAGTCCCGGCCATCAACTAGTGATGAATATAAAAGCAATGAAAATTGCCAAACTTCAAAAGGTTTAGTTTAGCAAAATCTTCTTTCAAATTTCTGTGAAAAACACCGTGAACTTGCACCCTTCATTTAAACTTGCTCGTGAGCTTACCTTAGCTTATGCTTAAGCTGAAAAATCGGGCATGCGATTTAGAAACTTAAATCAAGATTAAAAATCAATAATACGACACATTATCTGATGTTATTGATGTCCTTATCAATTTAATTTGTTAATTGTTGTACAGCGTTGAAATTAAACGTCGTTACGACTTACATTATTCATATCCCTATCAATTACAGGTTAATTAATTAAGTTTGATAACCTGCTAATTGTTAGTCCACCGGGTACTATAGCATCGTTCAAATAATGGATTTCAGTGATTATACCTTTACAGGTATTTGAAACTATAGTATACCTACATATCTAAAGATGAGATTTAATAGAAAATAAATTTCTCGTAATCAGCTTGTAGACAGTCAGCGTTTTTCTTTTCAAACACACTGCCGATTTCACCATTGCCACCCTAAAACGAAGACCATTTACACGCTTTACAA
The DNA here is from genome assembly GCA_945910035.1 of Brachypalpus laphriformis. Taxonomy (NCBI): domain Eukaryota; kingdom Metazoa; phylum Arthropoda; class Insecta; order Diptera; family Syrphidae; genus Brachypalpus; species Brachypalpus laphriformis. The sequence goes on along the minus strand of OX246753.1, from coordinate 89,877,562 downwards.
ATCTTATCGTCGATTCCTGAGCAATACCAGTGGCAATATCGAAAAGATTTTTCTTTTTCAGTTCAGTTGCAAACAGAATACCATGCACACTAAGCAGGGCCATAACCATTATCATAGTGGAAGGGTTCACTGCAAAGAAGGGAACGCTCTTTGCAACGGAAAAATAAGTAATGGGCCGTCAGAGTCAGTACTGAAAAAACATACCTATATGTTGGCAGTTAAATTACCAACAGCATTTTCTGTTAAGGTATCTTCTCTCTTCTCTCTTCTCCCTATGCAAAACTTAATTTTTCCCTGCAAAGCAAAGATCGATTTTTGCAAATCGAGCAAAACAAATTTCGAAGCAGACTTAAATTTTGTCCCTAAAATAAGAAAGATATTCAAGTTAATTATATTCAGCTGCGTTTCGTGCAATTTTAATATATTGACCTAGCCCATTGTATCTAGTTTATTTATAGCAACAGTAAGGAAACTGTAGTAAGACGAAATAAGAACTAAATGGTCTTTTTTAAATGTGGGTATTAATTCTTTTGCTTTCTAGTTAATAATGCGTTTTATATTTTTTTCGAAAATTTGCAGCTTAATATTAAACTAAAGAGAAATTTCGAGAGTTAAACCGCGATATTGAACTGCTTCAGTCCAGGTTCCCTATTGAAATGTCCAGCTCTTGCATATCTACTGTGAAAAACGCCTGCTTGAGGCATCATGGTCTTCCACAGTAATAGATTCACTCGTTATAAACTCGTTTATTTGAAACAAATAATAAACTTCAGACATGTAGATGCAAACCAATTATTTATTTGCAGTTTCCATTTGGAACGGTCCAATTACCAGCTATGAACATTCGTCTCTTTTTTTGCCTTTAATAGCTACAAACGCCGTATCAGTGCACTAGAGTTATTTATCTTCCGATGTACATATATAGTTTTTTTTATTTTTTAGGTCCGTTTTTTATTTGTTAAAGTTTAGCACTAACACATTTATTTTAAAAAAACGCAAATTGGCGTGCTAAATATCATCACAATCCAGAAAGAAAGAAAAAATTCAAATTTTTTTTTTACACTGTACCACATCACCATCGCATGTTTTTTTCCACCAACCAAGCCACTATTTCTACACTAGAAATCCACGCAACTCATTCCATGATTCAATTCACTCATAAAAAAAAAAACGTCCTTTTTCCTATCTCTACAGCTTCAACTCCGATTATGGAACAACCACCGCAGAATGTGACCGCATTGGATGGTAAGGATGCAACTATTTCGTGCAGGGCTGTTGGTGCTCCAAATCCGAATATCACATGGGTATACAACGGTAAGTGATAGATCTAAGGATAGGAGGGAGGAAAAATACAGCCTCAAATCCGAGTGCCTGCCTGTGCACTGTGTGAATTGCAGTTTTTAATATTTTGTTGGTGTTCTCTTTTTATCTTTTAATTAACTCGTGATACTAAGAGTTGCTAACGGTGATTTTTTTTTTTTGGTTTTTTACTTTGTACTAACCAAGTATTCTTTATGTTTTTTTTTTTTGTGCTCCCGCTGTACTCAAAATGTATGAACAAAATGTACTACCACTTCAACCTCACAAAAAATCGCACTTGGCACTCGTAAAAAAAACCAACACATACACCAAAATATACACCACAGAAACACAACTCGTCGAAGTGTCGAGTAGAATACAGATCCTGGAGTCTGGCGACTTGCTTATTTCGAATATCCGCGAATCGGACGCAGGACTTTATACGTGCGTCCGTTCAAATGAAGCTGGAACTGTTAACGGCGAAGCCTACCTGGGAGTGCTAGGTAAGTGTTTGTTTTTGTGAGTTTTATATATTTTTTTATTAATTTGTATGGTTGTTGTTAAATATTTGTTTATTTTGGTTCGCACTTAGTTTGACTTTTAAGAGTGAATAAAAAAAAATAACTTTTTCCACTCAAGTGATTTTTAAATTAAATACTAAGTGTTATGGAGAAGTCTACCATGGTTCCCACTTCACTAGAATCATCATTTTTTTTTTTACTGACGCAACAGCGTGCAATCAAGTTATTAATAATGTGCATTTCGCATGAACTTTGATTAAAGCAAAATTAAAAATAACTAAGTTCACCAACTCAAGCAGTGTGCATCTCAGACTTCACGCCTAAAAGAATTCACCTCAACCAGCCGTTCACAGTTACTATCCCTAACCGCAGCTACTGGGATTATCCTCAAATCCCTCAATCAACTGGTACATTGCCGGTTCAAAATGACAAATGGGACTGGAGCTGGTATCTTTGCCCCCAACTACAAACTCTACACCACTAGGTCAATCCACTACTTGCTTCCAAGCAAACGTCTAGCCTATCAAACTCTGCGCCAGAGAATGCGGCTGAAGTCCTAAATGCAGTACTGCCGCAGTACTGCAAAGTCAAGCGTTCCTTAACGTCAATAGTTCGCGGAGATGCAATGTATTCCGTACCAAAACGCATCGTGAATGTATCGCAAACAAAAGCAAACAGCGCATCATGAACTAATGTGATGCAAATGTAATTTGCCATTTTATGGTTTTTTATTTCGCCGAAATGCTGATTTGGAACAGTCTCCAGACTCTCTGGCAGCTTGCTGCACACAATAAAATCACATTAATGTGGGTTGCCGGACACGAAGGTATCCCTGGTAATGATGCGGCTGATGAGCTCCTTACATGGGACCTGGGCCCTTCTGCGGTTTACCTACCACCCAAATAAAAATAGAGCTATCTCGTTGGGACCGCTAAAAAATGCTCTCACATTGGAATGCTCAACCTGGCCTAAGGCATTCCAAGAAATTTATTAATTTCTCCAAAAATAGAACTAGATACATTTTATCAATGAGCAAACAGAATGCTAAGATCCTACCTGACTTCCTAACTGGGCACTGCTCTCTCAACTGCCATCTCAAGAAAATGGGCCGTTTTGAATCGGAAACGGCCTGTCTCTGTCTTGAAGACACCGGAATAGCCCATCACATACTCTGTGATTGCCTGGCCATAGCCAGACTGAGGCTAAAGCACTTTAACTTTAAAGGCGTCACATCATCTTTTGATGTCACCTCTTTCTCAAGTATCCTTAGCTTCATTAATGACCTAGATTTCAGCTAGTTGACAACTATTACTCAAACAACCAACCAGGGAATAGCCCAAAAGATCATTTTAGATCGCAGTGCTCCGGGGATCATTCTCTGTCCTTCCTTCCCCTCTACCTAAAAACAAAAAAAATAATAATATATTTATATATATAATTATAAAAATGATTGAGCTAGGAAGCTTGGAAAATAAAAACAAAAAGTGATTAAAGTTTAACTTCGTACCAGTGCTGCCACTTTTGTTACTGAAGTATTGAATGTCCTACTATTTCGAGTCGCATACTACCTTCGCATATATTCGTATATTACTACTATTATAAAGTAACATAATGATTGTTCGAGTAGATTACTTTTTATTTCTGATAGGATATTGCAACCAGTACCATTACTTTAGCGTTTGCAAGACACACTCACAAAATGTGATCGGCATTTTCTTGATATTTTAGATAAAAAGTATATAAGTACTTTTTACCCTAAATAATAATCTGAGCAATGGTGTCTAGCTCCAAGCAAACCGACTTGAAAGGTCTAGCTCTATAGCTTTCCACTTCTCTTCTAGTTTCAATCGGGTTCTTAGTGTCTAATAAGTTAATAAATCCAGTTTTCAGCTACTAGAAATTCTAGATTAAGCTATTCTGGCACAGTAGTGTTGATACGTGTGTTCAATCAGCATCAGTCAAATAACGAAAAAAAAGGGGGATAATCTCAGAGTGTCTGCAACTCAGGTGATTATTATTTTTAAGAAGCTGTAGATCTCGTTACTCGTCTGTTCATCTATCTGTCACAACATGATAGCTCTAGGCTACGTGCGCCATTTTCAAATACAATGATAAGAAAGAGAAGTACTAATAGTATCCATACTCATTTTACTAACGACGGGCTGTTCAGTTTCAACCTCACGGCGAAACATTTCGTCCATGTCAGAAAGACATAAACGCTCCTCAATTCAGCATATCTTTAGGGATCGATAGACTTCGAGTTCGCAGCAACTCGCTTCTTCGAAGGGCCCTTATAAAGATCGGCACTTAAACGAAGTGCCTTAAGGTTATAGCAAAAAATATACAATATAAAAAAAGAACTCTAAGCTAAACCTACAAGACTCATTGAACGGTGGCGTATCGTAAAACACCAAGCACATCGGTTAACCGCTGTAAAAAAAAAAAAATGCTGCCAGCTCTATTGCCAAAGAGTACTTGGCAATCACGATCATATGTTGAGCAAATCCAAATGAAAATATATGTTTTGAGAAATAAAGAATGGTGAAAGTAAGGCTCGCGATCCACTTCCACTTTTAATTAAAAAAAAAAAAGAAACACGCGGAAAAGGAGGACTTACTCAGGGTTAGCAGCTATTCTTCCTTCTTCCTTCTCCCTCCTAATCCACTCTAACGCTCTAAACCAAAACATACTGGAAGTATAATCTGTTGGCTATGCAACCCTTTACTACACTAGTTGTAAATTTTCGTCATCCGGCTTAAATCCATGTACGGCATGATTGTTTGGCAGCCAGCTCTTAAAAACTCCATATATCATAACCTCTACGGAAAGTACAAATACCTATTCTAAAATATCTTGTAACGTAATATCTGTCATAGAAATTAGCATTTTCATCGACACCCAAGCGGTAATGAAGTTCCTGTGATCGTGCTTATATGTCAAAACCGCTTCAGATCTTGTCTCTCAAAAAGATGGTAAACTGAAATCCTGACGCAGTTAATAGCAATAGTGCCACCCTCAGAGCAAAGCCAAAAACAGGCAACAATAAGTTGGCTTTGCTAAAGCCATCGTATATCAGCACCGTTATCGATAACCTTACCCACAGTGCAACATTCAAAAAGAAACGACTCTCCATTTTCTTTGTTCTTGTTCCTGTACAAAAGGGCATTGAACCATCTTAAGCCCCATTTAGATGATGAGTTTCAGTTTCAGTTTCAGTTGTCAGTTCAGTTGTCATTTCAGTTAAAAAAGGTAGTGTATTTATACGTCAGTTCGGTATACAGTTGAGCTTTCATTTTGCCCCTGAGCAGTGGTAAAACGTTGCAAGACATGATGGACGAAGAAAGTTTAATTGCAATAGCTATAGTTTTGTCGCTAAAACCTAGAAAAAAAGATAACCAAATGGAGTAAAGATTGGTATTTAAAACGTAAATTTAATGCGAGAATTGTGATTTGAACACAGTGATTTTTCAAACTAGTTACGTATGAGTGAAAGTATATACTTGTAGCTACTGCAATTAGTGACGCCAATTATAAATAAACAAGATACCAATATGAGACAATTGATGGGAATTCCATAAGTTTCAGTTTCAGTTAAACGCTTCAGTTTTTGCATATACACAGCAGTTTAACTGAAAGCTCAACTGATAGCTCAACTGAAACTAAAACTGAATTGATCATCTAAATGGGGCTTTAGGGCTTTCGCTTTTGACGATATCGGTGAACTCGTGGATACTGAGACTCTGTTTTCTTCAATTAGCTTAGTTTAGTGACAGATAATGCATATCACAATGTTCCTTGTACTTTGTTCGAGACATGTCTCTGCCTAGCCACTCCAACCGGTTTCTATCGACTTCGTTTTCTCTAATTTTATGCAAATCTTTAATCCAAGTGTTATCATTTGTTAAACATGATTTAATTTACAAAAGTACTACGGCGGTTAAAGTCCCTCAGATTGTAATGAAAATAGATGAGATAATGTACAAGAAGTGTTTTTTAGACCTTTTGTAACACATGAAATTCCACAGTACTTAAGCTTATTAGAAGGGCGAAGTTCATTCAATTAAAATTACCCTACTTACTTATGTTATATTACCGCCCAATGTTATTTTATTTCTCTTGTTAATTAAATTGTTCTCAGTTCTCTTAACATGATGATTTAATTTACTCATTATCATTCAGAAGTATAAAAACGTACACGCAAGCGTTTTGTGCATTCGGCAGATGGTTTTATTACATGTTTATCTCTTTTTACCAACCACTCGGTCCTCTGCAAAGACTGCATATGTATGTACTTAGAAAAATTAAGTCCATATTCAATGAAAGGAAGTATACTTCGTTTTTTCCTAGAATTAGGAGAGGTATCTTACGATAAAAGTTTTCAAGTTCCTGCATTGACTCTTTCCAATACGCCTTCAATATTTACACCAAATGTGTTGTCCAGCTCTCATAAAATACCTTAGATATAAATTTCTAATTTATTTAAATAATTAATTCATCTCTTGTTTGTAGTTCGAACGCAAATTATTCAACCGCCTGTGGACACAACTGTATTGCTCGGCTTGACAGCCTCATTGCAGTGTAAAGTTTCAAGTGACCCAACGGTACCATTCAACATCGATTGGTATCATGAAGGACATCCGTCGCCCATCATCAATTCCCAACGTATCGGTGTACAATCTGATGGTACATTAGAAATTCAAGCTGTTCGCGCCTCCGACGTTGGCACTTACTCATGTGTTGTCACCTCACCCGGTGGCAATGAAACCCGATCGGCTAGGTTGAGTGTTATTGAATTACCATTTGCGCCAACAAATGTGAAAGTCACTCGTTTGGACTCTCCAAGTCAACGTGCGATAAACGTTTCATGGACACCAGGATTCGATGGAAACACTCCAGTTCTAAAGTTTATCGTCCAAAAACGAGAAGTCTCCGAACTAGGTAAGTTAGTGGTATAAAGCGAAATTAATTTAAGAAATTTCGTCCTAAATTAAAAAAATGGTTATATTTGTTTTTATTTTCCCCCGGCCATTCCCGCCACCATCATTCACCTCATCATTTACTTCTCATGTATAACCCAAAAAAAACAAAACCAACTTAATATCCAATGTTACCTCAAAAAAAACTTCTTTTGCAACACCTCTTTAAATCATTAACCTCATAGAACAATTCGTAGGTCCAGTACCAGATCCACTGCTCAATTGGGTGACAGAGCTTAGCAATGTATCTGCCAGCCAAAGGTGGGTGCTGTTAACAAATTTAAAAGCAGCAACAGTCTATCAGTTTCGGGTCAGTGCTGTAAATCGTGTTGGAGAAGGTTCACCGTCAGAGGCGAGTAACATCATTGAGCTGCCGCAGGAGGGTAAGTTTTGTCCTAGATTTACTTATTGTTGTTGTTTAGTTGGCCCTGTGTTTTTATGTTTGTTGTATTATTAGTTTAGAGGCGATATTATTATTATGATTTTATTGTTTTATTTTTTAATTTTATTTTGCATTTATTTTATTAAACTTATTTTGCATTTATTTTATTAAATTTATTTTGCTTTAAGTTGAAAACAGCCAACGCAGTAGAGGTATTTTAGTTTATGTTGAGGCTATTATTAAAATACAAATTGTAAATATTAGAAGCAGAAATGACAATGTATACATTGTGAACTATTACAATATTATTAAGGCTCAAGGAGTCTCCGCTTAAAGCTTCTGCTGTAGGTACATATGCGCATAAATGTTATAAATTTTGGCGTAATGCTTTTCAAAATGAATTGAACAAAGCAGTACTACTGTACATGATGCTTAGTTTAAAGTAGCAAATATATATATTCATATATTTTCCAGGAAACGGTATAGATCTATAGGCATTGTTGTAATCTTTTGCCTTAGACACATATTTGCATGATCCTTAACCTACCTTCTAGATCGTACACGGGATTGGTTAAGATTGTTTCCCACTCAAACCTGCCATCCAAGGTGGGAAATTCCACTTTCCCTCGCGCTCTCACATGGCTACATTAGGGCTAAAATACGCATGGTCATCACTAGAATGATGTCGTTATGCATCCCTTTAATTTGTGGCTTAAAATTCTCCTCTATGCACCGTCAAAATCGAAAATGTTACTCTCTTGAAGACTTTTGAGGGCAGGTATAATAAACGTTTTATACAAAGTGAATTTCACATTACCTAGTCCTGTCATAAGTTCTTTTACAAGTACAAAACGTTATAAAAATTAAACAAAACATTTGTAGTATTTATTTACTTAAGTACTAAGCATTTAAAAAAAGCGGTTTATTCAAAATAACCGAATTTTGCTTTAAAGCAGGCGATAAAACGGTGTGTCCACTGAGCTACAGCGGCACCCACTGTTTCTAGAGGTATGAACAACGCTGCTGTGGTTAAAGCACTTTCAAAATTTGAATTTCTTCCAGGCCATACTTTCCAACACTGAATCCAATCCAATGCAATCCAATGGATGCAAATCTGACCTTTTCGAAGGCCAACCCTCGAATGCAATAAGCTGCTACTGAGTTATTTTAACTTTGTTTGAGCCAAATTATCTTCATACAATTTGCGCTGAAATTTTTGTAACAGAATTTATGGCAGGACTAGGTAGATAAATTGCCTCGTGGAGTTATGAGCAATGCTATTGTTCTATATTGCAAGCAACTGCTTCATCTTCTCGTCCCCTACATTCAGAGCGATCTTACACTCGATTTTCTCTTTATTCCGACTATGATGGCATAGACAGAAATCTGTTTTGAATAGTGCCCCATAACTGTGTGACCGGTGGCGGGAATACTTATGCATTATTTGATCACAATTGCTACGGTTCGTCAACGCTTTCAAGGGACTACAGCCTACCTGAAATCTCTGTGGTGAAGTCTTTTTCAATCACCATTTTGAAGAGGCGATCGAGTTAACAGTTATACTGAAACTAAACCTGACCCGACTTAACCTATGCCTATTCACACTGCCATACCAAACTTCGTACTTGCATATATGGGTCAAAATCTTTTCTGACGGATAGAGCATTATTTGTTTATTCCGAGCATGTCTTAAAGATGAGCAGACATACAGACATATCTGTGGCAAAAAGGAATAACAGCATAAGTGCCTTTACACATTCCAAAAAACGTATTTAAAGATGTCTTTATCGTCTCATTTCCCTGCTCCTAATTCAGTAACCGCTTCAGATAATGAATTCCAGACATATCGAGGCAATGTTTCATCGTTATACGTTCGCCTTTCCTGAGGGAATATTATATAAAAAATGTTATAAACAAAAAATATTTCAATAACGGCATAAGTATACTTATGCTGTTATGCCTTGTTGCCACAGATATGCTCAATAAAAGGGCATGGCTTGTAGACTGGGTGAATTGGTTATGATCACTCAAGCAGTATTGTCCATAATTCAAAATAAGAGGGAAACGAGCAGATGTAAACCCCTCCTATCAAGGCACTTACCGTACAATGGAAGGTTGTCGGTTCAAGTACCAACCCCATTCATTAAATATTTCTATCAATAAAAAAAAAAAGATCGATCACACACCTGACACCATATAGAGTAAGTTAACACGTACTCAGAGAAAATTATCCCGAATAGTTCGTTCAGGTACCACCCATGGCGTAAGAAGTATGCACTAAAACGTAATATAACCCGAGTTTCAAACCACTCTTTTTTATTCAATTCTATTGTTTACACAGATAGCTTACTGTGTGGATATTCAATGCTTTATAGTTCTTTTAAATTGAAAGCTAAATTCTCTTCGGCTTCATTGGAAAATCTGCATATCCCATTGTTTTCTGGGCCTAAACTTCTGAGATGTTATCGGAATTTTTAAAGTCCCGTAAGTCATCTTAGCTTATTTCTATTTAAGATAATGGAGGTCTCAGTTTTTTTACGGTTAAAATGGTTTTGCTTGTCCCAGTTTTTAGAGCTCCCTGAAACATTTTGTTCTACAAATTTCTTCCTATCTTCGGATGATATGTCCGCCTATCCTGTAAAAGAATACAGGGTTACCGCCGGACTAACATTGATTCCGAGTAGGATATAGACATTTTCCAAGTACTCCCGTATCATCTTAGATCTGATTTGAAAGGTGTTCTACACTGTAATGGCACCTTCACTGCCTGACATGATCAAAATCTATTACTTGCGATAATTCTTGTCGAGGTACAATCGACATTTTCCATTGGTTCAAGTACTCGTTTCTAGTTCGAATGTAGTCTTCCATCTGCATAATATTAGGGCTTGGTCTATTCAGTTTTCGTTGTCTGTGGGACGAAATACATGCCAATAGTAAAACTAATCTCTTACAACTGCTTTGTTTAAATTAATTTTTACTAGTTTTCTTGATTTCGTTCTTCATGTGCTCCGTTGCATGTTCGATGTTTCATCGTCTTCGGTTTTTTTCTTTTATAGCGCCTCATTCGATTCTACTTATTTTTCGTTCAGTCGTCCTAGTTTCAACTACTTCATTAATGTCTTCGTTAAGTTCCAACTTTAATTTGATTTTCGTTTTTCGATCAGTGTGTGATTCGTTCATTTGATTTTGATTTCGACCTCCATAAAGCAAAAACGTTTTGTTCCGTCCTCCTTCTCCACCAACAGGATATATATACAAACTATATAACTCATAAACTAATTACTGCTAAATGTCATTTCTATGTATCTCTCATTTGAATGTATGAATATCGAAACAAAAAACAAAAAAAAATGGCTTAATTGTAGCATTACCGCTTAACCGAGGTATATTGATATCGAATAATCGCTTTACGCACTTAGGTCAACTAATAACCTCACAAAACCGTTTCGTTTGACCTTACAGCCCCTTCGGGACCTCCGGTGGGATTCGTGGGATCAGCACGATCAATGTCGGAGATCATCACTCAGTGGCAGCCGCCATTAGAGGAGCATCGTAATGGTCAAATTCTGGGATACATTATTCGATATCGGCTGTTTGGTTACAACAACAGCCCATGGACCTATCAGAATATTACGAACGAGGCTCAGAGAAATTATCTGATTCAGGAACTGATCACTTGGAAGGATTATGTTATACAAATAGCCGCGTACAACAACATGGGTGTGGGTGTTTATACAGAGGGAGCGAAGATCAAAACCAAAGAAGGTGTTCCAGAAGCTCCACCGACTAATATAAAAGTTATACCGGCCAATTCGACAGCAGTAAAGGTTTCATGGAAGCCGCCGAATCCGCAGCAAATTAACGGAATCAATCAGGGCTACAAGATACAAGCTTGGCAGTATGAGATAGTCGACGGGGATGAACGTGAGACTGAAGCGAAGATGATGACAGTTCCACCTAGTCTACTTGATCCGCTAGCTGAGCAATCAGCTATAATGAGCGGTCTTGAGAAGTTTACTGCTTACAATATCACTGTATTGTGCTTCACTGATCCTGGCGATGGTATACGCAGTGGAATGGTACCAATCAAGACGAAAGAAGATGTGCCAGACGAAGTTGGGTCGTTGCACTTTGAAGAGATATCTGATCGTGCAGTCAAAGTGATGTGGACACCACCGAAGAATATCAATGGTGTGCTTACAGGATACACAGTGCGTTACCAAGTCAAAGATCGATCGGAAACATTAAAGTCTATCAATCTTACAGCCACCGAGACAAGTTTGAGAGTCACGCAGCTACAAGCGACCACACACTATTGGTTTGAAATCAAAGCATGGACGCAAGTTGGTGCTGGTCCAACTAAGACTGCCACTATTCAGTCAGGCGTGGAACCTGTCCTGCCGCATGCACCGACTCAATTGGCTTTATCAAATATTGAAGCATTTTCGGTGGTACTGCAGTTCACTCCCGGATTTGATGGTAACTCTTCCATCACCAAATGGACAGTGGAGGCACAAACCGCACGAAACATAACTTGGTTCACTGTGTACGAGGTGTCTGATCCTGATGCTTCGACACTGACAGTGACTGGCTTAATGCCTTTCACACAGTACAGGCTAAGACTGATAGCAACTAATGTCGTGGGACCATCGGAACCATCAGAGCCAACAAAAGACTTCCAGACAATTCAAGCCAGACCCATGCATCCACCGTTTAATGTGACCGTACGAGCTATGAGTGCCACAGAGCTAAGAGTTCGTTGGATTCCCCTTCAGCAGACAGAGTGGTTTGGCAATCCAAGAGGCTATAACATCACCTATCGACTGGTGGACAGCAGCGGCGCTGGAAAAAAGACAGCATTGAGTGTGCTTATCGAAGATCATACTGCAAACTCGCATGTTCTCGATGACCTCGAAGAGTGGGCGGTCTACGAGATCGTCATGAATGCCTGCAACGACGTAGGAGCTTCAAGGTGAGTTTATTTCTAACAAGTCTCTGAGAACAAGTATACATTTTTTTTGTAATAATTTTTCAGGGATAGTGCCAAAGCAATCGAACGTACGCGAGAGGCAGTGCCCTCCTTCGGCCCTCTAGAGGTACAAGCCAATGCCACGTCGTCCACCACAATCGTTGTACGATGGGGTGAAGTACCAAAGGAGCACCGAAATGGTCAAATCGAGGGTTACAAAGTGTACTATGCAGCCACAAATCGCGGTGGGCAAGTTCTACACAAAACCATCTCAAATAACGCCTCCTTCACGACCACCCTCACTGAACTCAAGAAATACGTCGTGTATCACATCCAGGTGCTTGCATTCACGAGACTGGGAGATGGTGCTCTAAGTACTCCTCCGATCCGCGTACAAACCTTTGAAGATACGCCAGGAGCTCCGTCGAATGTCTCCTTCCCAGATGTATCATTCTCGACAGCCAGAATCATCTGGGACGTACCAGAAGATCCAAATGGAGAGATTTTAGCTTACCAGGTCACATACTCGTTGAATGGCAGTGTAAATCTCAATTACAGCCGGGAATTTCCCCCTTCTGACCGCACGTTCCGAGCAACACAACTCTTAGCCGAACATTATTACATTTTCAGCGTTACAGCGCAGACGCGTCTAGGATGGGGTAAAACCGCATCGGTTCTAGTCTACACCACCAACAACCGTGAACGTCCGCAGGCACCGTCTTCACCTCAAATCTCCCGCAGTCAGATCCAAGCGCATCAAATCACTTTCAGTTGGACACCTGGCCGAGATGGCTTCGCACCATTGCGCTACTACACCGTCCAGATGCGTGAGAATGAAGGTCCATGGACATCCCTGCCTGAACGAGTAGATCCAAGTGTAGCCTCGTACACTGCCACTAGCCTTAAGCCTCATACAACATATCAATTTAGAATTCAAGCTACCAATGATCTCGGCCCCTCGGCCTTCAGCCGGGAGAGCATCACTGTTCGCACTCTGCCAGCAGCTCCAGCAAAAGGTGTGAGCAGGCTAAAGGTTGTTCCTATAACAACAACCAGTGTACGCGTCCAGTGGAATGCACTAGAGACTTCCCTTTGGAATGGAGACTCAGCTACCGGTGGCTATCGGATTCTATTCCAGCAGCTTTCGGACTTCCCCGCCGCTCTACAGGCCACTCCAAAACAAGATGTGATGGGCATTAATCAAGCCTCCATTGTACTCAGTGATCTCCAGCAGGATCGCAACTATGAAATTGTTGTGTTGCCATTCAATTCTCAAGGGGCCGGTCCAGCGACTCCTCCAGTAGCCGTATACGTTGGTGAAGCAGTTCCTACTGGTGAACCGCGAGCAGTGGATGCAGCACCATTGTCTAGCACTGAGGTCAGACTCAGATGGAAACCTCCAAAGCAGAGTATGCAAAATGGTGACCTGCTGGGTTACAAGATCTTTTACCTGGTCACAGACTCGCCGCAAGAATTAGAAGAAGGTCGCAAGCATGAGGAGGAGATTGAAGTAGTAGCTGCATCGGCAACGTCACATAGCTTAGTGTTTCTCGATAAGTTCACCGAGTATAGAATCCAAATACTAGCTTTCAATCCAGCCGGTGACGGACCACGGTCAACTCCAATTACAGTGAAAACTTTACAAGGACTTCCAGGACCGCCGGTATCGCTTCGATTCGAAGATATTACAATGCAAAGTTTGAAGGTCTCCTGGGATCCACCCAAAATGCGAAACGGCGAGATCTTAGGCTATCTCGTGACCTATGAGACTACCGAGGAGAACGAAAGTAAGTTGATGGCGACTCCCTGTTCTCAAGCTAATCTCGTCTTTCTTTTCAGAATTCAGCAAACAAGTGAAACAAAAAGTCACTGGTACAAGTCTACTTGTACAAAATCTTGAAGAAGAAGTCACGTACACCTTTACAGTACGTGCTCAAACGATAGACTATGGTCCGGCGGTGAGTGAAAATGTGACGACCGGACCACAAGATGGATCTCCTGTTGCCCCAAGGGATCTCATACTTTCGAAGACTCTATCCAGTGTTGAAATGCATTGGTTAAATGGACCTTCAGGACGTGGACCAGTCCTGGGTTATTACATAGAATGCAAGAAGAGGGGTAAGCTACAAAAATTTATTACCAATACTGGTATATGGGATTGTGCATGGCAGATGTGGGTTTTTCGGTGCTACACATAATTTTGTTTCCTAAACTCTGTCATGCATAAAAAGGATATCTTTTCGATTTACTTGCTTATATGGGGCTTTCAGTAACAGTAGTTTCTTTATTTCTATTTCTTGTCATCTTTTTTTTATTCCCAACCATGCTTACCCTGAGTAGAGAGAGGTGAACCATCCTATATTTGTAAGTACCGCAAGAAAAACGAATGCTTTAAGTAGTGGCAACTGCGTAGTGCTCTTTTTTACCTGTTTCCTATAATACTCGATCTACATTCTAACTAACAAAAATTAACTATTGCATTTAACATAATTTAATTTTATCAAAATACTTCAAGTGTATATAATATATAAATTTGGAGCAAAAAAGCTCATTAAGTGTCTCGCAACTATTCCTGTTGTCTGCGTTATATTTTTTGCACGAATGAAAGCGGCCTACAGTTTTGTGCCTTATCCGAACGGCATTTTTTGTTTTCGAAGAGTTTTCTCATGACAACAAATACTCTCGGATGTTTGTGAATCGTTCGCGAGAGGTGGGACCGTGAAAAAAACTTTTAAGTGTTTTTCTGGGATTCGAACATAGAACCTCACGCGCAGTGATCCAACACGCTAACCACTACGCCACGGGGCTCCCGAAAAAAAAGGTTAACGTACTCAATTTAATACTAAAATTGGTTTAAGGTTAACTGATTAATAAACACATACGAACGTTGTACAATTAAAAAAATAAGTCTAAAAATTCGCTCCAAAAGTATAGACAATCTTGTGCAAAGTAAGTATTAATTCAATCTCTACAGTTCTATAGTAATGGCATATGCGAGTATGCATGTAGTTTAGTGGGAAACTTTGTTAATCTCGTCTCGACACTTGTTACAAGTACTAACTTATAGCGCGTTGACAAATCAACTACACGGTAAAATCATAACGCTACTATTATATATATCAAGGCCTCGAGAGCCGAATTGCAATTCGCAAATATGTAGGAACATGAACATCTTAAAAGAGAGAGTTTCTTAATGCGCCGACACCATCTGGCATTCCCTCCAAGCTCTTCACGTAAAAGCAGGTTCCTTGGTAATGCTCATAAGGAACTTAAATCAAATGCTTAAGACGTCCGTTCGTTTGTGTGGATAATATGTTGACAAAATTCTAGCACTTAAAGCCTTTTGGTTTTCGAGAAATTGTATACGGATTGTGCGGTAACTTCGAGGGTGTGGGGATCAAGCCAAAATAGATATAATTTTTAAAGTATTCAGATTCACACTCCTATTTTCGGAGAGATCTATGTACTTTCCTGTAAAGTTTCAGCTCTCTAGGACGTATAGTTTTGGAGACATCGGACACCCGTTTCACATATGTTCGGCATCGGATACACGGCGCCGTATACATGGCTTTTTGTTGTTTTCACACATATCCGATGCCGTATACACGGAGCCATCTATCCGGTTCAAACTCAATGATAACGTTCACATGTATCCGGCACCGGATACCCGGCATCCAAAACTCGTTTCAATATTATTTTCCAACATAATAGGCAAGTTGTATCCGATATCGGATGAATACTATGAAAGCTCCCATTAAGCTCTGTACACTTCGATGTATCCGGCATCCGGTGCCGGATAGAGCTGAGATTTTTTCGGCAGAAGAAACGCCGTGTATTCGATGCCGGATAAGTGTGAACGCTCTCTCATTTAGTTCTGTACACTTTGAACCAGATACACGGTGCCTGATATGTATGAAACGGGCCTAACTGAGAAATATTATATACCTAGTTTGATGATATGAGCGCAACAATCAATTCATAATAAGGTAAATTTTCTGAGAAACCACTCCGACTTTGGTCGGTCAAGTTTCTCACAGTTAACGTTGATGACTCCGATGGCTACCGAGCAATATCACAAAAATTAAACACGGAAAAAATCCAGTGGTATACTTATGAAAATAAGTCAGAAAGACCACTGCGTGTTATAGCAAGGGGTCTCCACCCCTCGTGCACAAAAGACGACGTAATGAACGACCTCAAAGCTAAAGGTTTGAAAATTCTTAATGCCGTCAATATTCTCAAAAAGGTGAAGCAACAAACGGAACAAGGCCAGGAAATCATGGTCAAGCATGGACTTCCGCTCTTTATGCTTACCTTTGACAGGAGCGAAAATGTAGACGATATTTATAACGTTAAAACTATTCTGAATATCGTAGTCAAGATTGAGCCTATGCGTACGAGTACGAGATCGATACCTCAGTGTAAACGCTGTCAAGGCTTTAATCACACACAGTCGTATTGTCAAAAAGAGCCGAGATGCGTAAAATGTGCTGGTAACCATCTCTCAGAAAAGTGTGACCTAAATAAGCAGGCCCCGGCTACCTGCATTAACTGCAAAGGAAAGCACCCAGCGAACTATCGAGGTTGCGAAGTGGCAAAAGAGCTTCAAAAAAGGCGAGACACATTTAAAAATATTCAACGCCAGAACGCAGAACCGGTTAAAAATAGTCGTGAAATCGCTAAGCCAAGGGTAACGACCGTCAATAAACACGTCAAACTTAAGACGAGAGTCGAGCAAAGTAAAGTTCCTTCGGCAAAATCAAAGGAAAAGCCACAATCTCCAGAGACGCTAACATATGCTCAAGCTGCGTCGCTAGAAACCAAGCAAAGCGGTGTTACGGTAGACCCAGTCTCCCAAGTCTTCTCTATAATTCTTGCGAAACTTGAGGAGCAAACGAAGGTAAACAAAGCCATATTTGATAAATTGAGCAAGCTCGAGTTAAAACCTCGCCAAAAAAGAACTCCCATATGAATATGAATCAGTTACTAAAAATTTTAACATGGAACGCAAACGGCCTTCTACAAAAAAACGCCGAATTAGAAGTATTCTTACGGAATGACAACATTGACATTTGCTTGATCTCTGAAACTCATTTGACAAAGGAATCCGGAGTAAAAATAACAGGGTATCGTGCCTATCACGCATACCACCCTTCCGGAAGAGCTAGAGGCGGATCCTCCTTATTCATTAAAGACTGCATTGAGCACTCCATAAATACGACGATTGAAATCGATACAATGCAAACAAGCTCAGTTCGAGTTAAGAATAGGCACTCGTATTTCAACATCGCGTCCATTTATTGTCCTCCGCGATGCACGTTTAGAAGTAACGACTTTGTACGTCTCCTTGACTCACTTGGACCGAATTTCATTATAGGTGGCGATTTCAACGCAAAACACACCTTTTGGGGTTCCAGATCCAATTCACGGAAAGGCCGACTTCTGTACGAAGCCGGTATGCAATTCGGGGTTGATTTCTTTTCGACGGGGAAACCGACGTATTGGCCCTCTGATACAGCAAAAACACCGGACCTAATAGACTTCTTCGTAGCAAAAGGAGTATCTTCAAATTGTGCGAAAGTAGAGGAAAGCTTTGATCTCTCCTCAGATCACTCGCCGGTAATCTTGACAATAAGTGACCGACTAATGACAGTAGAAGGTGTGCCTAGATTAACTAACAAAAAAACTAACTGGCGCGACTTTAGAACTGATTGCGAAGATAATATTGTCTTAAATGTATCGCTCAAAACACCCTTCGAAATAGAAGATGAGCTCGGCAAATTTATTGAATCAATACAGAATGCCGCGTGGAAAAATACACCTTTAAGGAGGAAAGAAGTCCCATGCAATGAAGCTTATTATCCGCCGGAAATAAAAGAACTTATTCGAGAAAAGAGGAGAGCACGCAAAATATGGCAACAAACTCGCGCTCCCCAGCATAAAACCCACTCGAATTTCCTATGCAATAAGCTTAAAAAAGCGATCCAAGACCTAAAAAACCGAGAGACTTCAGCTTATCTTGAAGGTTTAACCGCCGAAAAAACCACTAATTACTCGCTCTGGAAAGCTGTCAAAAGAATTAAAAAACCGCAAATACATTCGCCACCGATAAGAAAAAACAACGACGAATGGGCAAAAGGTGACAAAGAAAAAGCGGATCTATTTGCCGAGCACTTAGAAGAAACTTTTAAGCCATTTGATGGAGAAACATTGGTAGACGATTTTACCGGTACGACTACGACATCTGACAACCTTAGAATAAAAAGTGTGTCACTTATAGAACTTTGCCAGGCAATAAAAAACCTGAAGAACAATAAAGCTCCTGGCTATGATTTAATAACCGGACAAATCCTCAAGGAATTACCAAAAAAGGCACTATTAAAATTGCTTTATTTAATAAATGCTTCCATTAGATTATTATACGTTCCAAATCAATGGAAAGTCGCAGAAGTCATAATGGTTCCGAAACCGGGAAAATCTCCAAATGACAAAAAATCGTACAGACCGATATCGCTACTACCAATAATATCGAAGGTATTTGAAAAACTCCTTCTGAAACGGATTCTTCCGGTCATTGAAGAGAGACGCCTAATACCTGATCACCAATTCGGGTTCAGAATCAAGCATTCCACAATTGACCAGGTTTATAGAATAACCGACGAAATTGAAAAAGCCCTTGAGGAGAGAAAGATTTGTTCTAGCGCTTTTCTTGACGTATCTCAAGCCTTCGACAGGGTTTGGCACGATGGATTGAATTATAAGCTAAGACGAATCCTTCCGGAGCAACTTCATAAGATCTTAGAATCGTACCTTAAAAACAGACTTTTTCGTGTTAAGCACGGAACTGAATATTCTGATTTTAAAGAAATCGCCGCCGGAGTTCCGCAAGGAAGTGTCCTTGGGCCTATCTTATTCTTGCTGTACACTCGGGACATACCTCAAACTGAAGGCACTATTGTAGCTACGTTCGCGGACGATACGGCTATTTTGGCAACGGAAAGTTCAATCGAGTCAGCAACCATAAAACTCCAACGAGCCTTGGATAAAATCTGTGAGTGGACAAAAACTTGGCGCATTGTTCTTAACGAGACCAAATCGACGCATGTTAACTTCACTTACAAGAAAATAATCAACCTTCCAAACGAAGCTAAATATCTGGGAATGACACTAGACGCGAAACTTAAATGGAAACCTCACGTTAAAAAGAAACGTGACGAAGTCGAAAATCGACTTAGAGAAATGTATTGGCTAATTGGAAGATATTCCAAACTAAGCGTATATAACAAACTGCTTCTGTATAAGCAAGTGCTTAAACCCGTGTGGACGTACGGTATACAACTCTGGGGTTGTACCAAACCAAGCAATAGGAATCTCATACAATCACTGCAAAATAAAATTATAAGAATAATCGTGAACGCTCCCTGGTATATCAGAAACAATGATATCCACAGAGACTTAGGGATAGCTACCGTGGAGGACGAAATAAAAAACTTCGCTCGCAAGCTTCGTATTCGTCTTCATGGCCATTGCAACTGTGCCATACTCCAAACTTTGGATGTGACAAATCTTACGCGCCGACTTCAAAGAACGAAACCGTTCGAATTAGCGCTATAAGACAAAAAGCCGCATGTCATGACGGTTTCAGCAGGTGCTTTTATTGGAAATCTACCTGCCTCACGCGAATATAAATCTGAAGCTTAAACTACTTGATAAGGTCAAACTTAGTCGTAGTAAACAAAACGAAGGGAAGGGTGTTTTTAGTCAGTAGAAATCTGACACTACTATGAGTACACGGTCTCATAGTGTCTCATGAAGATTTTCACCTACCCACGAAAAAAAAAAAAAAAAAAAAAAAAAGTTTCTCACAGTACAGTTGAGTTTACTTGAACCAGTCAATTATGGTACTCATAAAATAAATCTTAAAGAGGCCTAAGTCAAATGACAATAATCATCACTACCTATACTGTTACCACTCTTTTTTCATAATTTACACGCACTCGAGCGGCTATGAATATAAAAATAATAAAATGTATTACACAGTGCGGGCGTTGGAAAAGGATAGACAGAGAGAAGATTGGTGTAGTTGTTTGAAACTCAGATAGTTCAGAAAAACTCGGGGGGTGGTGTCCAGATCTCTGGGAAGATTTGTTATGTTATTTTGTGTTTACTTCTGATTCACAGTATTTTTTTTTTTTGGTCCACCTGATGTCAATCATCCAACAGGGCGAACAATTTTTGCAGCCATATGGTCAACCTACATACTGACAGTGTTATGCTTTCACGATAGTGTAGACACAAGCTTTCGCAATTGACCGGACTGCCTTTTTATGTATTTCATGAGAAATAAATAAATAAATAAATGTTTGCTGGATTTGAACCATGAACCATTAGCGTGGCAAACGATAACGTTTCCACTAAACCATCGCCACCACACCGCAATTGCGTCTTCAAAATATGCTTTCACTTCTAAGAGCGTTGCAATCTTGTTAAACTTTTCCATCCCGTTTCCAGGGCAAACAAATATTTTGTGGAGCCGAGAGTTTATTTGGCTTTTAAAATCCTAAAACCAGTTATTGAATTTCAAGCTATCTACAGCAATTTTTGAATCAAAAGCGGCATATTGTCAATTCTGCGTTGCGCGGATTTTATAAACTACTCATCCGATTAACTTAAATGTTTCACGGATGTACATAGGTATTGCAATTCCCGTACATTCGTATAATATTTCACGGTTTTTATTTCGAGCTAAAAAGATGAGATTTCATACCATGGACTTCGGAAGGTTAGAAGCAGTGCAAGTGTAAACATTTTTGAAATCCATCCATTGATCCATATATTATCCACGTATTGTATAAATCTCTGAATAGGTAGTTATATAGATAATTTCCCAACCCCACGCCCACTTTAATCGGTCGTGGTTAAATCATACGGGATAGAGTATCATACGATCCATTTCAGACGGATTGTAACTATTCTGAATGTTTACCAATACAAGCATGTAATTAAATTTTTTATCGATTGTTATTTTCAAAGCACAAGAACTTCTTTTTTATACTCCTTATATTACAAAAAATCGTGATTGGGACCTATTGTCCTTAAGAACCACTCGCAAAAAGATAATAAAAAAAAGTAATGCGTCGAGTGCCATTTTATTAAGGGAAATTTATTATTTTTTACTTTTTTCTAATTTTCAAATCTGCGTAACTTATGACTACAACCCACGGTTAAAGCTGCAAACTTGGCTGATGAAGTGGAAGGAAGTGTATATCCCGTAGTAGAGAGGGAAGGGTAGTAAAGAGTTAGATATAGAAGGCAAGATAGTAAACTGATAGAGTACAAATTAACGATGAATCGTAACCACCCAGTTCCAGCAAAAAATGGTTGGCAATGGTGCAATGGATAGGGTGTTTGCTCGTTAACCGATGTGTGCAAGTTCAAGCCCCAGCGGAGAACAGCAATCATCAGCCGAGTATAAAAAGGAAAAAAAAAATATCATCGACGTTTTTCCAACCACTGCACCAATGAGTTCTCACGACGATCGGTTCCACGTACCGCAGCAACTCGAGGACAATACCTCGACCAAGGATCGTCAACCTCAGCTGCACAGCTGCTACAACAACAGCAAACAAAATTCGAATGCGATTCATATTACGAATGCTCATTTGAATTCGCTCTAGCCTAGTGTCTTTAAATTATAATTCTAACTCCTAAAACACCAACAGTTTTTTCACGGTCCCACGTCTCGCGAATGTTTGACAAACATTCAAGAGTATATTGTTATGAAAAAGCTTCTTAAAAACAAAATAAAAATTGCCCTTCGGATACGACACAAAACTGTAGGTCCCTTGTATTTGTGCGAAAAATATAATGCATGCAACGAGCCTACTTGTATATATGTATGTAGTATTAATGCAGATATTCTGCACCAAGCTTAAAGCAGCTGACCTTAACTGGCGCCCAACGGGGGTCTTTTAAACATAATTTTACTTAAATCTAAGGACGGCATGATTTTATACGGAAAGCATTTCTTTCTTATTCGCCAATTCTATTTAGTTATGGGTTCGTCCCAAATGTACTAAGTACTAGCGAACTAATATCATAGAATTAATTTGCGTTCTAATGATCTTTTTTATTTCCCTAACACTTCCGTTATTTCATCTAACTCTTCATCATATTTAATCTGAATTTACCTTAACCAATGTTCCCTATAGACGATTCACGTTGGGAGACAGTAGCTCGCACAACTACAGGTCCAATGCAAGATTTTACTGTCAGCTACCAAAGTCTACTGCCATCGACTGCGTATACATTCCGTGTGATTGCATACAATCGCTACGGTATATCATTCCCAGTTTATTCAAAAGACTCAATTTTAACCCCATCCAAATTGCACCTGGAGTACGGATACCTACAGCACAAGCCCTTCTATCGACAAACATGGTTCATGGTTGCCCTGGCAGCAACTTCAATCATAATCATTATAATGGTTATCGCTGTGCTGTGTGTAAAAAGCAAAAGTTACAAATACAAACGTAAGTACAATCTAAAAGTTGTTGAATATTTCATAAAATTTAGTTTCACCCGGAATAGAAGAAGCACAAAAAACGCTCGAAGAATCGATGGCAATGTCCATCGATGAACGACAAGAGCTCGCTTTGGAGCTATACCGTTCGAGACATGGTGTCGGTACCGGAACTTTGAACAGTGCCGGTACTCTGGGTCGTGGTACTTTGGGTACTTTAGGCCGAAAATCCAACCACCGTCCGCCACCAACTATGACATTGGGCAAAAGCCCACCACGACCATCGCCCGCTTCAGTGGCGTATCATAGCGATGAAGAGAGCCTTAAATGCTACGATGAAAATCCCGATGATAGCAGTGTAACGGAGAAACCATCGGAAGTTAGTTCTTCAGATTCACAGGTAAGATACAGGCCCAATTGTTTTGCCTGACTAGATTCAAAAGATTGTTTCTATCTCTCCACTTTAGCATTCTGAAAGCGAAAATGAGAGCGTCCGCTCTGACCCTCACTCATTTGTGAATCACTATGCCAATGTGAATGATACACTGCGGCAATCGTGGAAGAAACAAAAACCAGTGCGCAACTACTCTAGCTATACGGACTCAGAGCCAGAAGGTAGTGCGGTGATGAGTCTCAATGGGGGACAGATTATTGTGAACAATATGGCGCGGTCGAGAGCTCCACTGCCAGGTTTCTCCTCATTTGTTTGACAATCAACGGAGTTTTAAGTTTGCGTTTATACTATTTTTATTTCATCAGAAAACACACACAAACACTGTGTGTGTATGACTATATTTTCAATTATCATTTACATTGCGTATGGA
This sequence comes from Brachypalpus laphriformis, assembly GCA_945910035.1. Taxonomy (NCBI): domain Eukaryota; kingdom Metazoa; phylum Arthropoda; class Insecta; order Diptera; family Syrphidae; genus Brachypalpus; species Brachypalpus laphriformis. Next base: position 89,854,066 of record OX246753.1, on the reverse strand, counting down.
TGTTGTGCATGTTTGTAAACGTAACGTTTATTTTAAACTTAAAAAGAAATAATAATAATAATTCAATTGCGATATTTTTTTTAAGCAATTGTCCATCTCTTTTACTTGTGATAAAAGATTTAACTAAAAATATTTTTTTATTATTTTTCTACAAATTATTTCTTTATTAAAAAAATTATTTTTTTTTTTATTTGTCTCAAAAAAAAAAAAAAGAAACGTGTAAGAGTTCATATCATACCTTTAAGTTTAAAAAAAAATGGATTTAATTTTTCGTATTAGTTTTATGATGAAAGATAAATCTCAATTATTATACAAAATCGGATGTAAATATTTAATTCAATAAGGATAGAGTATTGGTGGATTCAATTGGGTCGAAGGAACAGTTTACTATTGGAATTAAAAATCGTAATTTGCTCAGAAATGCCAGGTATGTCAATTACTATTATTAAATGTTTATAGTGTATTTGTTGGGATCCAATTTTAAAACTAACAAATCATGCGTTTTCCTATGACAATACTACCATCTTTAGGGTTAGATTTTGTCTTCCACCATTCAATTATAATACTTTACGAGATCAAGTAGAAACATATTTATATTGCTTACACATATTATCTTCTGCTACTGCGTCATAAAACCATAATATGACTACTTTACGTCATAGCGTTGGTTGAAGAACACAACCCTTTTTAAAATAGACAACTGCAGGGCTCGTGTGATTTGTAGTTATTCTAAATTTAATATCGTATAGGTACGTTATTCCTATATTATCATACATGCGCAAAAGTCCTTTATTGATTTCGTACCAATAGTTCATACGAAAATGGACGAAATAAATTTCGTAACGGTACGAAAGTGTTTTATTTCGTATGCAAGTCTAAAATGTCGCACCTTTTCGATACAGTAAGAGACTAAATTAAATTTTCCTACTAGTGGGAATCGATAGGAAATCCTTCGCGTACATCTTGGAATCCGTGTGAGATTAGGTCCATAGATATTCGTACCGGTACACCATTTCGTTTTAAGGTCGTAAGCGTATTTTATTATGATGGTTATGAATGCAGAATGCGGAGATTATAAAAATAAAACTTGTCCCTCACTTCATTATATGGCGTCGTTATTATAACCGGGAGCACCGAGATAATTGTATTCACAAGAAGGCACTGCCATCTGAAGAAAGTTTCATCGATTATACGAGTACCGATAGTCTATTAATCTATCGGTTTTTTGGTATGTTTTTGCATTGACCATTCTTAACTAAATTCTAGTTAGATTTAGAATGGTTCTGACCTTTTTAATATCTACACGTTTTTTTATTTTGGTGAGTCTAGCTTTAATATCTTCTGTGCACCCGAAGGTGGTTTTGCGTCCACGCTTTCATTCAGGGTTATCGCGAATAAATTTTCACTCGGAATTTTTCCCCCGAACAAAAATTAGGTACCTCCAAAAATAGGGAAAAAATTCATCGAGGAAAAACTAAATATCGCGATTGGGTTGAAAATTCTCCTGAATTGTCATTCATTATACCTTTTACCTTTCTTTTCCGTGGAATTATTTCCTCTTTTTTAAAGATACCTAATTTTTGTTCGGGGGAAAAATTCCGACGGTAAATTTATTCACGATCACCCTGATTGAGTCCTTACTTTTTCTTCCATTCCTTTAAAGATCATCCGAAGCTCATTGCACTATTAAGCCGCAGAAATTACCAGTTGCCACACAATGCCTGACGTGTACGCACATACATAAGTTATCGGTTTTGAATACCCCATAATTCTGATTTAATCGATGATATTTCAAGTGTCAGTTAATAAATTGCTTTTCTCTATGTTTTGATCTCATGGCTTAATTTATATTGCAGTGTCTTACATTACTCATCATCAAAATGGTAAACAAATCAGTCTTTCACATGGTCCGTTTACAAAAGGCTAAAATGAAAATGTTGCCAAACTTTAAAAGATGTACTTAATGCTCACCACCAACACCAGCCAATATACAATAGTTAGACATGTTCTTTATATTGTCATGGCTTCAGAGAATTCCATTATTTGTATCAACAATTGTATGCACCTTCTCTAACAATTCTTCATGGATGTTGTTTTCTCTCATTTCACTTTTCTTTAAATTAATGCAGTCAGTTAACATCATCCTCTTTCTCTCTGCCTTACGCAAAGTCTGATAATCCATTATTTTCCACCAAAACATGTCCTTTAACTTCATTCTATCCGCCAATACTCAATAAATTTTCAACTAAACTCGTGCGTGTGATTCCATTTATTCGCACCGAAACTCACACACAACTACTTAGATAGAATTGAAACAAAATAATAAAAAGTTTTATGAAAATTCTATACGATTTTCATAATGTGTTAGTTGAATAAGCATTTATATTTAAGCAAAGAACTATTAGGCCATATAATGCAATCTTAAGTAAAAAAATAAATAAATAAATAATATATATTTAACTATATACAATTACATAGTTAATTATTGCTTATCTACAAACAAACGACTGATTATTGTTTATAACAAAAAAGAAATGAAAATTTTAATAATTTTATATATCTTGACACGCCTTAAAACTATATTTGTAAATGTATGTAAGAAATTTTCATGTTTCCAGTTTTTTCTACCGTTTCTATAATATTTTAGCCATTAAACTTGTAAAAATCTAAAATTCCTGTCATTGTACATTTGGATCAAGAAAAGTTAAAGTTTTTAAAGTACATAATTCATCCCTACAAATTGTTGCTCAAAAATTAAGGAAAAAAAGAATATGTCAAAAATTTATCACAACCTATTCCAACTACATAGAACAGCAATGCATTTTTAGGATTTCTTTTTGTCTGAAGAAAACAATAGCAATTAGTAATTTATAAGAACTAAGTTAAGAACAAAAAATAACATTGTAAAATAGTGTTTAAGTTTGTGAGTAAGTAATAAATTATACTGTTAGCGAAAGAAATGCGAAAAAAAGTATTAAATTATACTTAATAAAAACTGCATCAAAATTAAGTACATGCGTTTAATTTAAAAAAAAAGGTATGAACGTATGTGCGGTGGTTCTTATATGGACCAAATAAAATTTTTTTCGATATCTGTTTGCGGCACCCCTTAAATATGTTCTATGCCGCAACAGATTACTGCAGACTTTTTTCATATTTAAAAAAAAAAATAATAAGTTAGGGATCGCTACCCGTCATAAAACTCTCATACAATAAATAACTGGTTTCCTTTTTTTGTAAACTTCATCACCATTCCAGATTGCTACATCATTCTTCAAAAACTCAGAGGAAAGGCCAGCTATGCTAAAGAATTGAAATGTGTTGCTCGATACAAGATCTTTGAGGTTTTTATTTAGTATCAAATAGTATCAGAGCTGCAAATCATTTCTAGGTGCGAATCATCCTGTAGGTGCTTGTGGCCAATATTTTGCATAAATTCTGACTGTCAAAATTCAGATGTCTTTTATTCCATTTTCTTTTTTCTTCGACAATGTCTTGATCTCTAAATATATAAATTTTGAGTGATGAATAAATGAATTTTTCTATCCATTTAGCTCGATGTAATCCAGCAGGCACTCGGTAGCGACCTCTAAACGTTAATAGAATTTGAAAAAAAATGCATACTTGCACATTTCAGATAGGAGAACTAAATAACAGGGTGGCCGGATATAATAACCCCAATTCATCAATTCGTATACGACAGTCGAATCCGACCATGGTCGCATTTAGTTATTACAACGTCCTAATTTACGAACGCACTCGTACGTAATTTTTGACAGGAATCGTATGCATCGCGACGCATACGAGTCGCGAATTTTTCCGCTATTACGGTGTATTCAATTGATCGTTTGATGGTCGTATTTGTTTCGTATTTTACTCTTCTTCAAAGTTGGCTACGACTCGGCTTCAACGTGAAGGAAAATGCAAAAACAAACATGTACATGTAAGTACACGTATTTTCAATAGGAATACCTAAATTTGTACTTTTGTGTGCTTTTATTGTAAGAATGTCACGAATCGAAGTCAATTTGAAAGGCTGTTTTCTGCTATGCCAACAGCACGTGGTGTTCCCAAGCGGTCCGCCATCTAAGTACTAACCGCGCCCGACGCATTAATTTTTTATTTTTTTTTATTTTTAATGCATTTTATTAATTCAATTCATTATTTCTTACGTGCTAACAAAAACGCTTAAAACTAGCTTAATTAACTTAACTATCTTATTCTAACTTACTGGCCCCATGCGGGCGCTCTTAGCTAAACTTAACTCTTAACCTATGTCTTTCGACGTAACCTAACTAAATTTATTTATTACTACTTAACTAATTAACAAATTAAGAACTAAGAAAAAAAATGTTGTTTTATAAAAACTTAGTATATGGACTGTTTTTTTTACTATTAACTATTAGATAAAACTTATAAACTAACTTAAAAATAAACTTATGCTAACTTATCTACGAAGTGTAATTAAATACACTTTTTTTTTTTTTTTTTCCGCGCCCGACGCTGCTTGATTTCGGTGATCGGACGAGAACTGATACTATGCAGGTTATGGTCGTAGGCGTTAGTACACAAAAAATTTCTCCGAATTGCTGCCAAATTCTCAACCGGCACTACTTCGTCCTCCTCTTCATCGAAAAAGAGATCTATCAAATTGAGATTTTTGATTTATTGTATTTTGTTCACCATAAACTTTATTTTGCTTTAAAAAACACCGCCAAACTTATATGTTTACATTTTCGTTTCATGCATTGACATTTGCATAACTGCGATGATACACGTTGGTTTTTTGAGTTGTATGCATCGCATACGAATCGAGGAATAGGAATTTAATTTTGATACGAAAGAAAATACGACTGGGCATTCGACTTTCGAATTTCAAAACTTCGATTTTAAGAACCACCCTAATGTACATAAAATATTTAATTTTATGAAATTAAAGTTGGGCAAAAGTGCTTAATTTCCTAATAGAGGAAGTTAGGAAGTTAACAGTGCGAATCGTAATCCATTATAGGAAATTTATGTGAACGAGATTAATTTTCTTACTATTGACTCATTCTTTCGAATAAATACTAGAAATAGCTGAGCTATTACCAGGAGAATATTGTAATAATATTAAAAAAAAGGAAACGAAATAGGTAAAGGTAGGTACATAATTCTGCTCCATGTGGTTATCTGGTCAACATAAATAGGACTTAGTGTACCCTATTGGATACTCCGACAACCGGAAAAGATACTCAAAAGTTAGAAATAAAAATAATATTTTGCTGTCATTGTGTTCTATTATAGTCACCATTTTACCATGCAGGGCTACATGATTTAACAACACATCGAAATCTTCAAAATTTATTATCAAAATTCGAGTTCTGCTCGCCGAACGTTCCGCGCTTTACGCATCAAAAATCATCTTCAGGGATGAGCCGCATTTTTGACTGAATGGTAACGTGAGCAAACAAAATTGTCAATTTTGGAGCAATAAAAATCCAAGAAAGATTATGCCAACACCTTTGCTTACTAAAAAACTCACTCTTTGGTGTGGGTTATAGGCCAACGGCATAATCGGACCTTATTTTCTTAAAGTTGAGCGTGAGCAGGCGCTGACTATCAACGGAGAGCGGTATCGAGCCATGATAACCGAGTTTATTTGGCCGGAAATTGATCGTTTGGGTATTGGCGACATGTGGTTTCAACAACACGGTTCGACGTGCCGCATATTGAAAGCGAAGTTTCCGGGTCGCGTAATCTTACGAAGAGCCGACGTCAATTGGCCGTCAAGATCGTGCGATTTGACTACCTTAGACTTTTTTCTTTGGGGTTACAATTGTCGACCTTGAGAACAACATTGTTCGCATCATTGGCGAGATTGAGGCCATCTTAGGTGTCCGAGTCATCCAAAATTTGACCTATCGGATGACCGCCATCAAGCAAAGACGTGGGGGCCATTTATACGATATTATTTTTGAAACATATTTGTATCGAATGCTCTTTAACTTGAAATAAAAAGATCCGCTATACTTCAAATGCAACTTGTTTTACTTAAATTAAGGGATGTATCGCGCTTAATGAATGGCCCTTGACTTGTACTTGCAATTGCTTTGAAGTGTTCGAAAATATGATCTTACCCGTAAGTACATAAATACTTAAAAATGATACTTTACTTTTTTTTAAAACTCCATTCAATTACTTTCAATTCCAGAGCTGAAGAAATGAACAACTGCAATGAATCAAAATAAACTTCCTGCCTTCCCTTCCTTCCCTTACATTTTCATACTTTCTCTGTCCAACATTTTTCTTCTTAATTTTCTAGAGCGGTGGACACTGTTATATGCCATATGCATCAAAAAGGCGAGTTTTGGAAAATCGTAAAAATATGTTCCTTCGCTTTTTAAAGGATATATAAAACAATATTACCATTCAGAGTGTGCTTAAGTTCCGAACCTGAATAGTCATAATCTTTATTTTTAAACTACTAATCCCACCACAACCGCCGAATATGTATATACACCTATGCACGTATGTCTGATGTTAAACAGGTACCTATCCTTTTACATGCGTAGAGGACCATGCACGCATATTGTAATTTTCATGTCCTGCATGGCTTTCTGTTTTTTGATTTCAATCTTGTCGGTAGGTAGATGAAGCAGTAACAGAATTCTAGTTGAAATATAGAAATACCATAATAAAACCAAAAGTTAATAAATTACTGTTTTAACTTTTTAGACTGATTGAGTGCGTCAAGTGCCTACATATATAAAATGTTGGCAAAATCTGAAATCCACATATTTCAGCTCCAGACAGGTAGTACCATCACCAGATTAAAAATATTTCTATTGTACCATTTTACTTCTTCCGCACTCAGCACTCTAAATTTTATAAACATATTCCTGGCAAAAGCCATGGAGAATCTAAAACAATTCGGCGCAAATTAAATGCAGAATTGTGGTGTGATGGCTGGTTCATTTCATAACACGGCTGGTGGTATTCATAAAACGGAGAAGTGAGGTGGTGTTGGCAAAATATTTTTGTTCTCCTAATCGGATGATGAGTGTAGCACGCCAATTTTCACCTCAAAAATATATGTGTATTTATACATATCTGCTGCATGAAGTTGTTTGTTTTTCGTTTTAAAAAAATAAAAAATACAGAAGCTCATTGTTTGCGGTCGGCGTAGTTTACTAATTGGAAGACCAACGGAAGAATGCAATTAGCTGTATAATCCGACATGAGCGGATACAATTATCATATTATTTTTTTAAACTTAATTTTAGTGAATAAATTGTGGAGGCCTTTCCTTTGTCATACCAATTTTTATGGCAAAAGATTTGTTTAACACGTCTTCTTTAAAAAAAATTGCAATTTCTGCGAATTGCATCAAACTGGAACAAATTCTGGCCACCCCTACTGCCTTTAAGAAGAATCTGTTATACCTGCGGCTTCAAGCAACCGGTTAGGTCGATTTTCACAGTTTCTCAGAAAACGAGTTTGAAATTTTCTTTTTTCCCAAAAAACGTATAGGATTTTGCTATATCGGTCTTGTTTCATTGCTCACAACTCGGTAACCACTACAGAGAAAAAAGTGAAATATATATGTATATACATATATGACTTCGAATATTAGAGCGTCTTCTGACATCCTTAAGTCAATTCCGTCATAACTCGACTTAAGCGGTTATCGCTTAAGGCCACAGATATACTCGTACATATGCATGTACCACGATGTACTAGCTGCATAGAACATAGCCCACACGGCACCACGTCGGACAGCGGACTAAGCACTAAGGAATAATTGATTTCGCTGTGGAGCGAAACGTCACTGTAGCAAGCACATTTTTCCGAAGGTAGGTGAAAATCTTCAACAAGACACTATGAGGATCAACAGCGCGTGCTCATGGTAGTGTGGGATTATTACCCACTAAAAAACCTTCCTTCAAAACAGACTTGTTTTTTATTTTTACTACAGCTAAGTATTCGACATATCAAGTAGTTTTCATTTCACGAAATAAGGACGTTTTGCAGGTACCTTCCCATTAGAAGTTCCTGCTAGCTCCGCAGTTTAGACGCGGTTACTTAACGCGCTAAGTCTAAAGGTTTGGTTCTTTGTAGACGTCGTAGTAAATTTCTTTCATCCAAAACTTAGAGGACTGTAATATTTACGTGACTTTCTTGCCGACTTTTATGCTTTCTCGCGTAGTTTTTGATTTCGTCTTCGATTGTTTTAATGCCAAGATCTCTGTGGATATCGTTTTTTCTGATATACCATGGCGCATTTACAATAGCTCTTGGCACTTTGTTTTCAAAAGTTTGTAAAATTTTAATATTACTTATTTGGGTACAACCCCAGAGCTGTATACCATATGTCCGTACAGGCTTTAGCACTTGCTTATATAAAAGCAGTTTGTTCTCTATATTAAGCTTGGAATATTTTCCAAGTAACCAACACATTTCTCTATATTTATTGTAGCAAGCACATGGTTCCCTCAATATTGACAAGCAGACATGGCGGTCCAATAATCATGTAACGACCCACCAAATTGATCATATTGCGATCGTCGCAAGACATGCCACCACTATTCTGGTTGACTGGACCTACCGAATGGCCAACATACTCGTAGACTCGAATCTTTACCTTGTTGTAGCCAAGTTACGAACGCGGATATCCCAGACAACACAACAAAGAGCATCAAATGCCGAAGCCCAGTGACAAGGCTGCAAACACGCCATCAGAAACGCCGCAAATAATGTGCTTGGTTTCAACCCGACCAACACCTCGAAACCCCTGATTTGATGAAGAATGCCGGCGAGTGCAGAGTAGCGACAATTACAAGCTTGGCAGAGATGCCGAGACTAGACAATAGACATGGCTCTGTATAACTCGTCTGTATACACACTATCACAGGGAACATTGAAATCGATGAAGAGGTGATGCGTATCGATTTTATATTCGTGGGTTTCTTATACATTAAAAAATATGCAAGATATTACACAATGGGTACTATAAATTTGCAAGATCACAATTATAACCATAAACTACGATATCATAAGTACGCTTAATAATACTCGTGCATCCTGTAATGGTGTTCGGAAAAAATGTTTTTTGTTTTCTGCAGCTTCTACTTCGACAGCTATATACATATGTCAATTGAAAACACAAATCATCCCCAAAAGTTATTCGCTATAATGTAAAAACTTTTCTTTGTCCTTCCGTTTCCTTCTATAAAACGACACTCATATTCGTTTAAATTCATAATACTGTCTCTAATTGGCATTTGACTTTTTGCTAAGATCTATTACCTGTGCTTTAGGTGTGGAACTCCTGTTGTATTATACAATACTGTGTGGACGTACAGTGTGACCTCAATAAAAGCAACCCTCGATAGGCGCAACTCCTTGACAAAAGCAACGCATAAAATCGTTCCATTGTTGACTGAGTAATTGCAACTTTAAAAGAAAATTAACTTGATAAACGCAACTTTTGTATCATGAATTCTTATTTCGCTCGCTACTTGCATCTTTTCCTTCTTGTTTACTTTTGCTATGTCTGGGCGGTTACGAATTGGTAGAGTGCATACATCTACTCATCTCTAAGATGTGTCAGACGAGTGTTTGCCTGATGAATGGAATCTCAGCATCGTTTGCCCGATCCACAAGAAAGGAGACCCTCTCAACTGCGCCAACTATAGAGTCTCCTCAACATTGCATATAAGATCTTTTCTGCGATATTGTGTGAACAGCCTGATTGGACCCTATTGGTGCGGTTTCAGGCCAGAAAAGTCCACCATCGATCAAATCATCACACTCGGCAGATCCTGGAGAAAACCCAAGAAGTCCAAATCGATACTCATCATCTCTTTATCGATTTCAAGGCCGCCTATGACAGCATCTAGAGAGAAGAGCTTTATAGAGCCATGTCTAGTTTTGACATCTCTGCCAAACTTGTTCGTCTGTGCAGGATGACGATGGAGAACGCTCGCTGCTCAATCAAAGTCGGTAATGACTTCATCGAGACCTTTGATATCAGAAAGGGTTTTAAACAAAGTGACGCGCTGTCATGTGACTTCTTTAATATTGTACTTGAACGGATTGTGCGGAACTCACAAGCCAACACCGGAGGCACAATCTATCACAAGTCTGAAAAACTCAGCAGTCTGTCACCGATGCGTTTGCAAGCATTGAGGCGGAAGCGGCCAAAATGAGGTTAGCGCCAAATGGGTTTAGACAACCAACACCGACGAATTGGACATAACGTCACAGTGGGCAGCTATAACTTCGAGGTAGTAAGGGACTTCGTCTACCTTGGCTCTGCTATAAACTCTAAAAACAACCTCAGCACAGAAATCGAGCGAGAATAACTCTTGCCAATCGCTGTTTTTTTGGGCTGTACAGCGAGATCGACCTAGTCAAAAAATTGCGTACTGGACGTCTGAGATGGCTAGGACATGTAGAGCGAATGGACACCAACGCTCCGGCCTGCAGAGTCTTTGAATCTAACCCTGAGGGACGACGCAGTAGAGGGAATCCTCGCCGTAGGTGGCGCGCACAAGTTCAAGGGGACCTCGACCAACTTGGAGTGCGCAACTGGAGGCAATTAGCTAAAGACCGAACTAAATGGAGAGGCTTGTTGGTTGAGGCCCAGGTTCACCCCAAACTGTAGCGCCACCTAAGTAAGTAATTAAGTGGGCTATTCGACCACGAAATATTGGCATCAATTAATGATTTTCTTGAATGGCTATCCTCCACTGCCTGTTCCGAGAACATAAACAATTGAAAAACAAACCGATCTGGAACCGAATTGCATAAATTCGGAAGCCGAAGACATCGAAAGTGACGGCGAAAATGCAGTTGAGAAACCCCCACGGCCAAAAGTGAAAACAAAAGCCGCAATTCAGGCACCCAACATTTGCTTTAAATGGGCTGAAGAAAATTCAGTTTCACTGGATAGCATTTTAACGCTGCAAAACGTAAGAGATTCAGCCGTGGAAAAGAATTTTGCATCCAAAAACATTCAATCAAAAATTTCACAATTAAAAAAAAAAAATAAATCAAAATGTGTGTATTATATAATGTATTTAGTATGTACGTTGTGTGTGTAAATGTTTGTATTTATAAAATGAAATAATTTATCAGTTTTGTTTTATTTAACAATGTGAGAAATGTTTTTCTTTAATATTCTTATGTATCTAACTTTTGATCAACTTTTAACACCTGCTATTTTTTGACTCGGTTATTGTAACAGCCTCAATTAACGCAACTGCCCAAATTTCTATTAGTTGTTTTTATTGAGGTCGCACTGCATATTGTATTAACAAGAGCGGATTTAAGGAAACCTTACTCATGTGGTATTCAATTTATCCTTTAGAAGATCAATTCACTTATGCAGAGTGCGGCAAAATTATTATAGCACATTTCCAGAGGTCAATGCTCAGTGAGTGGTAAGGGCACGGTCGTGAGGCGGATTGCATTGGAGCGAAAAAGTGGTGCCATTTTTAGTTGCCAGTATGAATTCAGCGGGTAATCGTCGTGCTTTCATTCGGAAAACATTTATCAATAACAACGAATCTGTAGCTGCAACACAAAGAGCGTTTTTTGTGCACTTCAGGCTTGGTAGACGTGAGCCCGTACCTACTCGAAACACGAATTTGTTAGGTATGGGTTATCAACTTCACAGCTAGTGCATCAATTCCACATGAATGAGTTATGAACAACTTTCGTGAACGCCTGCAACAGTGTGTGGACATTACCGACACCCACTTGAATGATTTTATTTTAAAAACCAAATGTAACAAAATTGCATTATACTCGAATGTATATATATGTATATGTATATACCATTATATCTTCCATATATAATTACTTTGAACCGCCAGAAATTAACTTGAAATTCATTATTCCTAAGCAATCTATCACGCAAACGTCAAAAGACACAAATGATACAATCAGTTTGAATTGTGAACTAACTCTTAACGTTCATTTTATTCCTGAATCCTGCTGAAAAAAAAAAAAAATGTTGAAGCAATGCGTATCCCGGTTATTGGTCCCAATTGTTCGCAATGCAATGCAGAAGCGTTGCATATCTGTTATTTGTGGTCCACCAACAAAAAATGTTCCAAAGGGGGTGAGTACTTTAGACTGTTACGTACAATTTTCGGTTCAGCCATTAGAAAGTTTCATTTTTGTTTTCAAATTATTTTTCTTTTTTCCAGGAATTATACCTAATGGCATCAGCCATCGTTGTACTTCCATTAATTTTTCCCATTTACGTTACCTATAACATTCGCCATTATAGGAATAGGTAAATTGGTACATTTTCTGTTTCACTTATAAGAGTTCAAATAAAGAAATGATTTAAAATAATAACTAGTGTTGCGTATATCTCTTACCACAGTGCTTGGCAATACTATTTGCCTACTTACGTACTCGTATGTACGAGTATAAGCTGTTTTCGGTCGAATTTATTTTAAATGTACATTTGGTAGTAACTTTTTCTTATCTATTAGGTAGGTCGTGTAGTTATGGCAGAAAGCGTTATGGGGGATGTCAAGATTGGCTGCAATGTCTCCTATTGCTCAATCGCCAGTACTTATGGCTACAATTCTGACAATGTGTTGTCTTGATCTGCTTAGAAGATAATTTGATTTTGATTTGTTGTAGCTGGGCCATGTCCTCGAAATATGTACCGCAGCTCACCTGTTCCAAGTGAGGTTGACCAGCTTTAATAAGTGGTAATGTATGTTGCCCTCAATGGCTCCTAGTGGAATGCTGACTCTTTCTGCCACAGAGCTGCTAAGGGGTGATCCTTGCCTGGCCAGCCTATCCATTCGCTCCTGGACCCGGATGAGATTCATTCTGTTTAATTCTTTCTGGCATTGCTCCACCAGTTTGGAGAACGTGTTAGCTGAATCAACGGCTTCGATAGCAACTTGGTTATCAGTGAAAATAGCAAAATTGCGGTAAGATGGTCAAAATCTTTGATCACTTTACTGTTCTTCCATTGTCCTCTGGTTGGGAAGCTACTGAAAAGATTCCTGAAATTTAACATGGAGGTTTTGTACCATAATCATTCCAAGACTTAGACTTAACCAAGTCATTTAGTATCGTCTCCAGGAATTTTTGGTGGCCGTATCGCATAGCAGTCCAGTATCCGTATTCTCTGAGCGGGACTGCACACCATAGGACAATGAGTTTTATTCACAAGATAACTTGATACATGATATACGTACACTGCCGGTCATCTGAATAGGTTCAACATTTTTTTCTGCACTAAAGCTCGCCTCTTAATATATATTACAAATAGACAAATTTCTTTTAATTATATTGCAAGGTCATTTCTTTACACTCAATTTGAGAGAGAAAAACTAACCCGAAAAATTAACCGTTATTTTGATATGTTGCTTTGATCTTATTCTCCCACAAAAGCATGCGACATTTTAGCTCACCAGAATAGGTTCAGTAGCAATAATTCTAGTTTACGGTGAACTGCGTCAGCAAAACCTTTTGCTTTTTTTGGTTATCGGTAATTGCAATTATTTTTTACAATCAGTTTCGAAAATGGGTCGCCGTAGGACTTTAACAGCGGAGGAAAAGGGCAAAATCGAATGGTTTACCGTATCGGGCTTAAAACATAACGACGTCGCGGAAAAAACTGGACGAAGCCAAAATGTTGTTAGCAATTATTTGCGAAATGAGTTTGGCTATGGAAAAAATATGAAGGGAGGCACATACAAAGCAACTACGGAAGCAGATAGGAGAGCCATCATCAGAGCTGCGTCCTATTCTCACGACTCTGCTTCGAAAATAAAGGAAAAAACGATGTTAACTCTAACCGCAGCTGCGCCGCAACTGCACCGCAACTGTACTACATCCGCTCCGCAGCCGCACCGCAGCCGCACAGCAGCCACACCGCAGCAGCACAGCAACTGCACTGCAGGAACACCGCAACTGCACTGCAATAGCACTACACCCGCACCGCAGCAGCACCGCAGCCGCATCGCAGTAGCACCGCAGTGGCACCGCAACTGCACTACACCCGCACCACAGCTACACCGCAGCAGCACTGCAACGGCATTACATTCGCAACGCTGCTGCTGCGACGGTGCCGATGCGATGCAGTTGCGGCGTTGCTGCGGTGCAGTTGCGGTGTTACTGCGGTGCCGTTGCGGTGCTGCTGCGGTGCAGTTGCGGTGCCGTTGCGGTGACATTGTGATGCGGCTGCAGTGCAGTTGCGGTGCCGCTGCAGTGCAGTTTTCGTGCCGTTGCGGTGCAGTTGCCGTGCCTTACTTACTTAGGTGGCGCTATAGTTCGGGGTGAACCTGGGCCTCTACCAGTTAAATTCAAAGACTGCGGGCCGCAGCGTTGGTGTCTATTCGCTCTACATGTCCTAGCCATCTCTAACGACCAATACGCAGTTCGTTCGCAATAGTTCGTGATTGAATCTTCTCCTCCAAAACCCGTGAACGCTGCTCACTTTGCAGCAAACTCTACACTGCCAGATAGTACTTTGTCTCCACTTGTCCTTGAGAGCGTCGAATTTTCCATGGGACAAGTCCACTTTCGCACTCGCACAGTTGCAGGAGTACTTAAAGGTCTTAACATACACAAATCCGCTGGTTCAGATGGTATACCCCATATTGTTCTGAAGAGTTGTTCTTCTTCGCTGGAAAAACCACTACGTAGCTTTTTCACCGATCCTACTCTTCAGGTCTCTTCCCGAGTAAGTGGAAAACAGCATTTGTCCAGCCCATACCTAAAAAAGGCGATTCTTCTTCTCTACACGAGTGGTGCGAGCATTTTTGCCTTTCTCGAACACCGCCGTAATGTCTCCCGCCTTTCTCTATTTTATCGATATTTTTACCGAAAATGCTCAAATGAAATAGCCAATAGCATTCCTCCCCTTCTTCGCTTTAACCGCAATACTCGCCACGCATCGAATGCTCATCAGTTTACCTTTAAGCCTATCTTTGGACGTAACGTGAAATATAGAGATTCTTTTATGAGCCGCACAACACGTTTGTGGAATGCTCTCCCTGAATCTGCTTTTCCTCTTCATTATAACCTATAGACATTTAAGACCAATGTGCATCGGTGTCTCCTTTCTCCCTAAGCCCCCCTTCCTTAATGCCCACGCTATGTATCGAAATACATTAAAAGGGTAGTCATAACCAGCGTTGTCACTTTTGCTACATATTGAAGTGCCATGCTACATACTACATCTTTCCCTCATTATGCTACATTTCTCCGAACAGTCTACCTAATAATTATTTATGTTCTTTTTTTTTGCATTTAACTCATATTATTAACTTTCATATGTTAAACATAATAAACGACGATTTGAGAAATAGGTTAAGTTCAGATACTGTGGAATTAATTTTACTGGCTAAGGCTCTATTGAAAGGTGTGGCAATATTTGAGCCTACTGACGAATTGGTAAGGTTTTGCTTGAGTTTTAAAGTTTGTAGATAAATAAAATAAACTAAAAATGAGTAACGATTTCTGATCCTCTTTAAGTATTTCTCATTTTGTTTACTGCAAGAGATACTGTGCAGTTTAATGTGTATTCTGAATTGACACTGTTAACTTTTTATTCATTTTTTTAATCTTGTTTTACCAATGAATTCCAATACGTTTATTTAGTATTATGTATCCTTTATCAATTAATTTATTACTTTTCAAAAGCGTCCTCTCAGTGGTCTAATTATCACATTGGGCACTCCTCGATCCTTGGTCTTCTCAACTTCACCTACGATAACACGGTCTTCACCCCACCGAAACTGAAATTTGACCGAAACTTCCGAACGAGCATTCGAGCACCCATGAATGTGACAACTCTACCCCTGTCGATGGTAGTTCGGTTCACTTCTCCACAGATGGCTTTGAGACCGAAGGTGGGGTGGGTTGTGGTGTTTTCTCCGAAAAGCTCAATCTAATCATCTTGTTCCGCATTCACCGATGCTGGAAGCCAGATCACCGGGATATTCCAGGAAACTGCAGCGCGGACGAGCTTGCCAGACAGGGTACAAGTCTAAGGATTCTGCCAGATAGACAAGCCCTAGGCATGCCCCTCGCTACATGTAAGCATTTACTAAAGTTGAACGTTATTAGCAAAACCAACCATAGATGGGTAAACAACTCAAATTGTCACATTTCGAGACAGATCTGGCGTAAGCTGGGCCAGAAACGTAGTGCCTAGTTGGTCAAGCTAAAGCCATCACATATCAGCTGCGTTGTCGGTGTCCTCACTGGACATAGACCTATAGGCTTCACCTATAGGCCAATATGCCAAAAGACCTCGCCTATTCTCCAACAACTTCTGCAGGAGATGTAGGGGGGAGGAAGAGGAGGAAACCATCCATCACCTCCTATGAATTTATGCACCCCTGTCGCATAAAAGAATGCTCCATCTAGGAGCCCCCTTCCTTGAAGATCTCGGCGATCTGTTGTCTTTAGGCGTCATGAGCATCCATCGATTCGAAAGCTCCGGTTGGTTTTCTTAGTCCTTGAGCGGCCTAATGGTAGATCCATGGTTACACAAAGGACCATTACTGGACATCCAACCTAACCTCACCTGACGTTACTTGTAGAATTAATATTAATATGTATTGTTAATATTATTGTTACGCAAAAATAAAGAAAAATAAACAAAAATTTCTATTTTGCTACATTTGCTTTACAACTGCTACATTTTTATTATCAGTACGCTACATTAACCCCTTTAGCGCGACTTAAAAAACACACGCTGTGGGAAGCCTATCAAATTTTAACTGAGTGTTCTTATTTTATTGCACACTACTGTATGTATTAACAAGAGCAGATAAAATTGTATCTTACTAACGTAGAATTTGAATAAATTCTTTAGAAATTTAATTCACTTATAGATACCATTATATCCCTTATACATATATACCATAATGTAATTACTTTCAACGGCCGAAATCCATAATTTTCTTCCAAAACATGTTTCAAACCCCAAAAGCTATTTTAAAGGCAACGAACTTCTCTTCGTGTTTGGCATTACTGTTAAAAGATAAAGCATACATACACACCTACCTACGAAATCTATTACTGAAACGTCAAAAGCAACTGAAATGATATCATCAGTTCGAATTGTGAACTCTTCGTGCTAACTCTACTCCTGTATCCTCCAGAAAAAAAAACTAAAATGTTGAAGGATAGTGCATCCCGATTATTGGTCCCAATTGTCCGCAACGCAATGCAGAAGCGTTGTCAATCCGTTGTGTCAGGTCCACCAACACAGCATGTTTCAAAAGTGGTAAGTACTTTAGAGTGTTACGTAAAATGTTCGGCTCAGCCGTTGGAAACTTTAATTTTTGTTTTCAAATTATTTCTCTTTTTTTTCAGGAATTATACATATTGGGTACAGCCGTCTCCATAATACCACTAATTCTTCCCACTTACATTACCTACAACATTCGTAATTATAGGGATAAATAACTTGGTACATTTCCTGTTTCACTTACAAGAGTTCAAATAAAGAAATGATTTAAAATAGTAATTAGTGTTTCGTATATCTCTTCTAAGAACTACTTGCTCCACAGTGCCCGGTAATACTTTTCGAATTTTCATGTGTATGTAAGTTCTTAGACATACAGCGGTAGTGACTTTTTGTTATCTAATAATAAACTGATAAAATATTTACTGGTAACGCACATACATAGTCCGATAAGCAACGGTTGAGCGACAAAGATATGAAAAAAATAAAAAAAAAAAATAAATTTTGTGACAACTTCAAGCATGAAATTAATATTTGTCAACAGCTCAATGCTCGCTCTTGATGTACTGGTTGATAAATTATGGAATGTATCTAACGCCAATAATCCAGTAAAAACCGAATTTGTAAATGCGTCATGCTATCTAGATGCTGTAATGGTAGATGCTGTTTTACTAGCTGTATTCAACAAAAACAGAAGACTTCACCGCGATTGCAAGTATGGAGATACATAGGTCCATAGATACAAATATATTAGCAGATAGAATCGATGCGCTTTAATCGACAACACAATACCTATGTACGTATTGTAAACAGATGAGAAAACCCAAACAAAAAACAAAACAAGTAAAAAAAATCAATATTAGACACAACAGTCACAGAGGGCTTGCTTTCTCGCGGCGCGTGTAAAGATTGTGCGTGTTATATTCTTCGCACGAATGGGGGAAGGGCCCTGTAGTATCCGAATGGTGCGGTATTGGGAAGCTTTTTCATGAAAGTTTTATGTAGTTATACAAACAATTTCATAAAGAAATTCGGCAAAATACCGATATTTAAGTCTACGTGACCGAAAGCATCACTACCTACGTAAAAAACATTATTTTGAAAAAAAGTCTATTTATTTATATTTATTTCTGATTAGCTATGCTCGAGTGCTAAAAATAAAAAGCAAACAAAAGATGAACAAACAAATCTCTTACTGAAACAGATAGAAAACTTAAGTTTCATATTGAACTGATAGCATGTTACCCTATCATTTATATGTCGAGTAAAGTCGAGGAAAATACATAAATTCACCGAAATTGGTCCACATACAAATACAATTCATCTCTGGTGGAAAATAGATCCACACTCAGAAAGTGGAATTAGGCGTGGGCATTGTAAGTCTTGATTCAGATGCAATTATGTTGTGTTACTAATCATTTCTTTGTTTTGATTTTATCAAGAAATCGTTCCTATTTGTTACAATTTATATATCATATATTTTGTTTATCAATCATACAGGCACATATTTTAAGAACAAGTCTCGTCCAATGACGTAGCTACACTAGGTCACTTGGCCAATCCTAAAGCTACTTACTTGAGAAATAATAGTTTAGACAAATTAATTAAAAGAATTGTGAATTACATTAATTGCGCTCATCACGTTTACCTACATGTCGTTCAAGTTGAAGGCAAAAAGATATAAAGCATTTACCTTGGGCACATCAATCATCCATTTTTCTCTGTCAAACCAATCATACCAAATTTTTGTTGTTCGGGGATTCCCCAACTCTCCCCCCAGCGGTTAAGAGTTGCCATTAAAATTTTGTAAAAACTTATTTTACATTTTGAATAATATACTTCAGGGTATTTTATTTTAAATGAATTCCCGCTTTTTATAAGAACTTATTTTATCAATTATTAATTTAATATTTGAATTAAATTTCGTCAAAAGATCAGTTTTTTTTAACCTAAACAAATACAAAATTGGTTAAAATATGGCAACATTTTCGAAAAGCTATGGGGATTTCCCTGAACTTTAGCTTCTGTTCCTAGTCTGTTACGTGACCAATTTATGAATACTGATGTCTAATTCATAATGTCGCGCACGCGCGGCGTTGTTTTGACACATTGCGTAGAATCAACAGAAGTTATATTCGGTCACATTGTTAACCTTTCAGGCAGCGTCTGTCTCACTGCTTTGAAGCGGCATTCGGTTTTTCGTTTTGCAAATTTCGGGGTCGCACTTGTGATTGATATTATCGTAAAGTCGGTAAAATGCCCATAAACGCAAGCGCGCGTGCATGCGATGTTGTGAATTGGGCATGACTGATTGATAAACTCGTAAAAGCCGTAGTATTGTAGTCCGCTTCCTTAAAAATTGTAACGTAGCATCAGTGTGACGTTACTGTGCTCAAGCGCAGGTGATTTAGTAATTTCCAAAGTTGTCTTTGAGTGGTGTATTGATTAGAAAGTTAAAAATATACATAGAAAAAAGCAGTGGTGCAACAACGACAGCAAAGAGATGAAATTAAATAAAAGTTGCATTAATTGCCCTGTCTGAAATAACGCTTAAGATTTTGAGTAAAGATGAACAGATGATGAATGGTTGAATTTGAAATCGTGCTACACTACGAGTTCATGCACTAAACGACATCAATTATGCTTCTAAAATTTTACAAAAAGTTGATGTCGATAGACCAAGCAAGTTGAGTTTTAGAAGAGACTAAAAAAAATTGGAAATGTACAGACATGACTTCGAATCATTACAGAGCAAGGCCAGTAAAACTGCAAGAAAAATCCTATTAATGCTCATTTCCCAGTAAAACGGAAAATTAAATACGCAGAACATTTGGTTTTTGAACTCCAAAAATGTTACTATGGATGGACAAAGCAGCTTTGTTACAAAAATATGATCAGTTTCAAAGTAAATATTCTGATGTATGTAATTGGATCAAGTTTTTCGCTTCAGATTCTCAATGTTTACCATCTGATTCTACCTGAAATAACTGACGCGTGCACTGTTTACCAATTATGAAGGGAAGTTATAGCCAAATTTTGAGTGCTTGAAAGTGGTATTAAAGAATTGTCCATTGCAATGTTATTATTTCACACCATTTCTATAAGTTGCAAGAGGTGAAAGTTTATTCAACAAGCTGAAAATTATTAAAAATTCCTAAGACATAGTACCGGACAAGATCGACTACGACATTTATTATGGATTGCAATCAAAAACAATGCTGCTTCAAAATTGGATTCAAGGGAAGTGATAGATAAGTTTTCAAATATTAAAGCATTGGGAGATCATATTAAGATTTGTATGACTTCTAGTTTAGTTTCAACGAGTGAAGGACTTTGGAAACTTTCGCTTGAGATTCTCACTTTGTACGACGAGGCTTGTGTGCAGAGCTCGGCCAACAGCAATTAATTGGCTTCATTTGAAAACGAATACCCCTCCTCCTATCGCTATATATCTTTATCGAAATAAAATCGATGAAGCTTGAAGCTTGAAGCTCGAAGAATTACAGAAAACTGTAACAGTATTTTTCATGGTGCCTCTTCTTGTAATGATCTTACAAATACCTTATGGTATCATTGTCATGAGGAAGCATATTTCATTCTCCTAACTAAAGATTTAAGTGCCAGAAACTGTTAAGAGTTGATCGGACGTCAGTTCTGACTATACATTTTGTGGAGTACATATTTCTTATGCCTATATGTTACGAAATATGTGTCAAAAATAATATACCCTATGAGATAGCGCATGCAAACTTCAGAGTTTCACACATGCAATTAACGTCTTTGCGAAGGTTATAGTATTAATAGAGCAGTTTCTATTCTTCACCCACGGGTGATTAGTGGATGAAATCCAGCACATGTGACGAGGCAGATTTTCGGTGCAAAATCCCAGAAACCTTAAACGATTGCGCAGTCATTATAAAATACCAATATCCTTAATAGATAAAGTTTATCCACTTTACAATATGTAAGCATCTGAAATACAAGACATTTAAGTGTTGACTCCGATAACCAAATCTACCTCACTACCAATACTCGTTGTCATAATAATTATAATCCCCCGAAAAGCTCTTCGGTAAAAATACTTGTAAGCAAGCAGCTGACATATGTTTTCAACAAAGGAGGGCGTGAATATGTGAAAACAACAACTGATAGCGAAGCTTTGCTGGTGAATTCGAGGAATATTTGGACTACGTGACCAAGAAACTATCATTCATCACACAGTATAAGCACGTCAAAGCTGGCAACACATGAAATCTTGTACACTACCGTATCTGTTCGTATGTACATTATAATTAGAATTAATTAACACCCATTGTTTGAAATAATTATTTTTTTTGTTTTGCTTTTGCAGATGCCTATAGACTTTTGCCTTGTACAGTTGTTTCTTTCTGAAGTGCATACATATATGCATACACACTTATGTATCTATATACATGTATCATATACTTATGTATCTATATATGTATTCGGTACCGATAGAAATAGGATAAGGGTGCTTTACTTAATTCAAGGACTCAATTATAAGCTGCTGACGTATCGTGAGCAAGCAGATTATTATGAGCACTACTCTTCATTCGCCGTAGCGCAGTGGTTAGTGTGTCGGATTACTGCGCGTGAGGTTCCATGTTCGAATCCCAGAAAAACACGAAAAAGTTTATTAACAAACATCCATATTTGTTAAACCTAGTCTTAGAAGACAATGACCAGAGAGGATTCCTATCGCTGATCTTAGCTCTGAGCTTTCTAGTTTTATTATCTCTCCAGATTTCCTGCGGTCTAACACAGGCCACAAGCTCTTGGACACCTTCGTCTGACAAACATTCGTGAGTATTTGTTGTCACGAGAAAGCTTCTCAAAAACAAAATAAAAATTGCCCTTCGGATATGGCAAAAAATTGTAGGTCCCTTCCATTCATTCCACTTAATGAGCTGTTGCACTAAATTTATATGATACTAGCGGGTACCCGGCGAGCGTTGCCGCGCCTAACAAAAACAAAAACCTCTCAGGCAGGCGCCTGGGGTTAAGTCTATTAGAGAACAGTTTTGTGCCGGCCAACAGTGGGTACGTTAATACTTATATCAACATATTTTTAGTACTAAAGTACTATAATACTTAAGTACTATAATACCAAAGTAGTGGGCAAACTGCTGGACCGATGGTACCCGGCGTGCTTTGCTGCGACTAACAAAAGATAATTTTTTTAGTACTAATAAAGTACGGTAATACTAAAGTAGTCAACCGATTTTGACCAAACTGCACAGGAGTCTCGGAGCAATACCGAAGATTGTCTGAAAATTTTAGCTCAATCGGTTTAGTGGTTTCGGAGTCCATAGCATACAAACATAGGTACACACATTTTTTCCCATGGAAAAAAGCACCTTCAGTTTTACCCGAATTTTCCAATTTTCCAGGCAACTTTTTCAATTCCTTCCGTAAAAACCTTATTCTGACTATTACGAACATTTTAAAAGAAAAAATGAATCGGTCCAGTCGTTCTCAAGTGATGCGATGACCAACGAACAGCATTTCATCTTTATTCATACAGATTATATATTATATACACTCTTCATTCTATTTATTAATGATATATCAGATGCTGTTGGAGGTGGAATCGAGCTTCTATACCAAAATTCCTGTGCTCATTTTTGCGGATGATATAGTCTTCCTCGCCGAAACAGTAGATGGTTTGTAGTTAATGATCAACAGGCTTGAGGAGTACTGCAAAACCTGGAATTTAACCGTCAACTTGGAAAAGTCCAAAATAATTATTTTCAGGAATGGTGGTGGTAGACACTGTCGAATCGAAAATGGACCTATCAAGGAAATCACATCGAGATTGTGCGAGAGTATAAATACTTGGGAATTTCGATCCTAGCTAATCTATCGTAGCAAAACTATCAGAAGCCAGGCGGATAAGTTTATTTATTATATACTATTATTTATTTTTATATTATTACATATATTTCTCTTTTGTAGAAGTAAACACATTTTTACGGTATTTTCTCAAGCGTATCTTTCGATTGCCAAGTAGAACACCCAACTACATGTTACACCTTGATACAAGAGTGCCAATGCTAGGTTACATTTTGATTACACATTCATTGAAAATAATGTCAATGGAACGAGCGAGGATACCTAAATTATTCTTTCTCATATCGTTACAACTAGAGGAAACCTTGTCAATGAATGGGAGCGCCTAGCGTCTGATTGCGGAATGAGTCTGTGCAGTACCCCCGATGAGCAGCATACGTCCTTGGAAATAAATTTCAACACACTACTAGAGAATACAGGTACTTCGATTTATAACAAGTACTTTCAGTCATCTCATCTCAGTATAGAGTGTAGTACTGTCAAATGAAAGCAAAATTGCCAAAATGACACGAGAATTAGTTAATCTTAACTGCATTCCACACCGAGAGGACCTTCCCATGTTGTGCAATCTATGCAATTCAAAGGAGAGAGACGATGTGTTTCACTTTGTTGCAATATGATTTTGTCTTTGTTTTTTTGGGACTTACGCATTAACTATGGATGAAACAATCAACACTTTGAACGGTGAAAAGGGCTAGAATGTGTTATACAATTACAAAGTGAACACACTTCGTTACAGAAAACGCATCATTGAGGGAGAGTCATTTGGGCTCTTTTAATTAATCTAGTATCGAATAAATAAAAAGTAAGCAAGATGAGTTGTTAATCTGGTGGATGGCTATAGACCATACCAAATAAGACTTAACTCTAACTTATTTGTCTCGGGGTCTTGGACAGAACGCCACAATAGGCAGACATAACTTTGAGGTAGTAAAGAACTTTGTCTATCTAGGCCCTATAGTAATCTCTGTAAACTACACCAGTGGGGAAATCAAACGAAGAATTACTTTTCCCAATCGCTGTTTTTATGGGCTAAGAAGGCAATTGAGTAACTAAGCCCTATCTCGAACTATTGAGGTAATTCTGTATAAGACAATAATCATCCCAGTCCTAATGTATCGCGCAGAGGAATGGACTTTGCCAAAACCGGATGAGGATGCCCTTGGTAACTTTACGAGTAAGAGAAAAGTTCTCCGAGTGATCTTTTGTCTCGTCTGCATAGACGGCGAGTGGAGAAAAAGGTGCCATGCTAAGCTATACGCCCTATACAAGGACATCGACCTAGTCAGAAGAGTTAACCAACAGCGACAAAGATGGCTGGATCATGTAGAGCTGATGGAGGCCAACGTTCCAGCCCAGAAAATATTCGAATCCATACCGGATGAACAGCGCAGTAGAGGACGATCTCGCGGCAGGTGTCGTAAGCAAATGGAGGGGGACGACAATCAACTTGGTGTGCGCAACTGGAGGCAGCTGGCTAGTAACCGGGCTGGCTGGAGAGGTTTGTTGGTTGAAGCCCAGTTCCACCACGAACTGTAGTGCCACTTAAGTAAGTAACCTCATAGGTTGACCGCATTCCTTAATTGTGGGATCTATTACCCCTAAAGCGAGGTAAAAACAAAAGTTAAGTAGCAACCCAAAAATGCTTACAAAACAAAACCAATAAATCGTAATTTAAAAACGTAAAGTAAGTTAGTAAGTGTAACTTATTTGCAATGCATTTTTCACTTAGAGGAAACGTTCAAGCCGTTCGATGGGCAACCGTTGATCGAACATCCGAATGATAATACGGCACCCGACAACTTTAAAGTAAAAACCGTATCCTTGTCCGAACTTCGAATGACAATAAAAAAAATTGAAAAATAACAAGGCTCCGGGATATGATTTAATCGCTGGCGAAATTTTGAAAGAGCTACCGAAAAAAGTGCTGGTTAAGTTGCTCTACATTATAAATGCTTCTTTAAGACTACTATATGTTCCACGGCAATGGAAAGTCGCCGAAGTTATTATGGTTCCGAAACCGGGGAAATGTGCAAATGACAAGAAATCCAATAGACCCACTTCACTTCTGCCAATAATATCTAAGGTCTTCGAGAAACTTCTGCTGAAACGATTGCAACCAGTAATTGAAGAAAGACACTTGATCCCGGATCATCAATTCGGCTTTCGGGTAAAACATTCCACAATCGATCAGGTGTATCGAATAACGAGCGAAATTGAAAAAGCTCTAGAAGGGGAAAAAATATGCTCTAGCGCTTTTCTCGACGTATCGCAAGCCTTCGACAAGGTATGGCACGAAGGCCTAAGGTATAAGCTAAGGGTAATCTTACCGGAAAAATTGTACAGAATATTGGAATCTTATCTTGAAAACAGACTTTTCCGTGTGAGACACGGGAGTGAATATTCGGATTTCAAAGAAATCTACGCCGGTGTTCCGCAAGGAAGTGTTCTCGGTCCAATCCCGTTCCTGCTCTACACAAGAGATATACCACAAGATGAAGGGACCGTTGTAGCAACGTTCGCAGACGACACGGCTATCCTCGTAACGGATGAGTCAGTCGAATCATCAACGGGAAAACTCCAACGAGCTTTGAACAATGTATGCGAATGGACAAAAACCTGGCGAATAGTCCTCAATGAGACAAAATCAACGCATGTAAATTTTACGTTAAGAAAGATAAACAACTTACCTATATCCATTAACTCGGTGCAAATACCTTACGCAAACGAGGCAAAATATCTAGGAATGACCCTAGACGCAAAACTTAAGTGGAAACCACACGTTAAAAAGTAACGCGAAGAGCTCGAAAGCAGATTTAGAGAATTGTATTGGCTACTCGGAAGATACTCGAAGTTAAGCGTATGCAACAAACTGCTTCTGTATAAGCAAGTGCTAAACCCATCTTGGACATATGGTATACAACTTTGGGGTTGTACCAAACCAAGCAATATGGCTCTACTGCAATCATTTCAAAATAAAATACTAAGAGCAATCGTGAATGCTCCTTGGTATATAAGGAATAGTGATATTCACAGAGATCTAGGAATTGCTACCGTGAGGGACGAAGTAACAAACTTTGCTCGCAAACTTCGTACCCGTCTTCATGTTCACTGCAATAATGAAATAATCCGTACTATGGACGTGACAAACCTTCAGCGCCGACTACAAAGAACAAGACCTTTCGACCTAGCGCCGTAAGGAAAAACCGCATGTAATGACGGTATTAGTAGGTGCCTTCACTGGAAAGCTACCTACCTAACGCGATTAACACTACAGAAGCGTAGTCATCACAAAAATGAAAAAATGAGAGGAACGAATTTCCTACTACTATGAGTACGCGCAGCCGGTTCTCATAGTGCCTCTCTGAGGGGGTGAGGTTTAACCCGTAGGCATATACTGACTAGCACTGATGCCATTGTCAGATATATGAATCGGGCATAACCAATGGTACGGACCAATGGTATCTTTTGAAGATTCCTGCACCCCCAGGCACAACAAAAAAAAAAAATAAAATTTCACAATGGAATTAATGGCATCAAATATTAACTTATTATGTTTAGTTTTACTCATATCTACATACATTATTCAATTGTAGAAAGATTTATAAGTTAATGACTAATGATTAAGGGTTAGTTCAATTGATTTCAGCTTTCATGACCAAAACTATATTGCGTCCCATGCATCTGCTTCTATCTTCTGCACGAATGTGCGAATAAAAAAAAGGTATTCAAAATAATAGAGAATGAAATGCTTTTTTGCGGTTCATCAATTCGGAAGTTGAGTTATTCCATCTTACGAGTAATTCGATTATAATCTTCAATACTTTTTTCATCCCGAGTGAAGAAGCAGAGGCGTGTGAATCCAGTATAGTAACTATAATATCGCGCAATCGTTTCCTACCGTGTCAGTAGCACTGTGGACGTTTTTTTTGTACTAGGTGTCATATTACACTTGTAAAGTAAAATTTCATGTTACTGATTGAAAAGGACCATACTCGTATACTGTCTCTCCTGTGCGTATTTTTCTTTTTATGAATTTTTATTGTATTGCCGGACTCTATGGCTGAACATTTTATAGAGTGTCTAAATACTTTGTTAACAATAGATAACAAAATAAAATCTACGTTAAGTTGTAACATAGCAAGATAATAAGGCATACCTGCTTTAGACATCATTTAAAAAAAAGTTAGAACGAACTCCACTGTGCGCTAGACAATCATGTATCCTTTTATTCAACTTTCGCGAATATTTCTTTCTCTACAATTTTGAATCGATCAAGAATCGCTGAAAAGAAATCATCGTCATATATTATCCAACATGAAAATCTCGGGAGTAGACTGTTCAGGTGAGCTCTCCATCCTTCTCGTTCCTCCGCCATCGATTCCAACTCATCAGTAGGAATCCCTAGATGGGTCCAGGAGAGATGTCGGGCTTGATCCAACTATGTTTTCTGAAGCTTGCTGGGGGGTTGCTTTCCAAGCTTTTGTAGTTGATTTGGAAACATACGTCCTACGTGAATAAGCCATAGAAGTATAGATTTTTCCGTTAAGGGAAGTAGCTGCTCAACATTAAATGCGTTACGTAGTATGATGTTGCACAATTGATCCTTGCGAGTTATTCCAGCAACATCGTGAAGGAATCACATTTTGGCAGCTTTTATGCACAATCTTATTCTTTCGGCTAATATACTGGTTTTATGACTATAGGTGAGAATTGGAAAATATGTATAACGATTAAAAGACAAAATATCTCGTGAATCAGACCCTGGGGTATATAAATGGGCCTCCACTAACATGCAGAGTGCACTGAACGTGCGTTTTGGAAACGGCCGTTATTTCTCGAGAGATGATGTTTGGACCCAATGAAGACCAAATCTTCTGCAAAGAGCAACTGACTAATTTGACCAATTAAGCCTCAAGCCACACAATTTAGAACATTCTTCACCACGGTACGAGTATAATGATGTGGATTGGTGACTAAACGCACTCCTAGTCCCACGCTCACACTAAACGGTATTGATATAACGACGCGTTTCGAATAACTTAGTAAAAAAAATTTCCAGAAAGACTTAAAAGAGAAACACTCCTGTAATTGGCGCAATCTCCTTTGCCCCCACAAAAAAAAAATGGATAATCACTCCATAGTCCATTTCGACAATCGTCAGGTGTTTCGAGAGCCATTGTTCTCACTATTTACCTAAGTCCATGTTAAGTTTTTTTCTTCACTCTGGTTTGGGGTATAGTGCACTTCCAAAACACCACTAACAGAGCTTCTTTACATTTTGGGTAGCCCAAAACCAGAGTCAATTTGACAGATAAAAGTATGAAGCAGTATAAAATAACAGATGAATCCCTCTTACTCAAACTTGCTCTAACGCAAATGTTACTCTAAATCGAATTTAAGTCCATTTTTGTACATTCATACATTTATCGTACAAAAGGCGAAATTTCTCTTAACTCAAATCAATTTTAATGACAAATAGAAATTTGAGTTCGAATGATTCGCCTGTATATTAAAAAATATAAAATTACGGAAACAAATGAGTTATGTATAAGAAAACATACAACCGCCAAATCGCTTTGTCCAATTATCAGTAACGCATTCAGATGCTAAGAAGACATCAAGTTTGAATAGACAATCGGCTTAATATTTCATTATATCATGGGCAGAAACATTAAAACAAATTCATTGAAATGAGTACGCAAATTTTGTTTGGTTAACAATAAGGGTAAACGACAATCTATACTTATCACAATGTATGTGCACCTACAGAATTTCTGTCTATCGTACAAAAACAGACATATCATCACCTATGAACTGAAATATAACAACTAACCGGATACAATAAGCAGAGTGTTTCGAAATTGAATTACTTTTAAAAATAACAATTTGAAGTTAAAATTAGTTGCGGCTATTAATCTCTCCTTTAGATAAATTTCTTGAAGTATAACACTTCTGCACGAGCTTAAGCTGGTGCCGTAACCATGGTTTTATTAAACAAAATTTTGTCGTTGTAGGTTTTTAGGATATCCCTCAGTATGTGCTACACCAAAATTCACTTAATGTCCATCAGGAAGACAGCAGTCACAAATTATGGTAAGAACTAACTGCACTGCAAAGGCATCAGCAAACTTTCCTAATTCATAAATTCTTGGCCAAAGATGGATTGAATATTTTTTTTAATGTTGATACTTTTTATTGCTCTTGCTTTTGTCGTAAATTTTTAATGATTTTCTTTGAAAGAATTTTAACTTTAAGAAAGTAATAAAATGAAAGGAATGCCTTCAGGTGAAATAAAGAAAAGTTTGTTGCGGAGTACTTGAGTACATGATAATGTGTGCCTTTTCATATTTTCGATTTTCTTCAAACTGTTTTTCTTAAATTTACTTGAATGTGTACGAGATAACGTCAATGCAACCGTAACAACTTGTGTTACAATATGTGTCTTTATATAACTACATCTCAGCTATGCTTAATGAAATCAGAGTTTCCAAAGCTTTTAGCAGAAATTGTAGTATAAACCGGTGGGCAAATTCGCACCTCGCGGTGCCCTCTGGGTAGCTATCTGATAGTGAACTAACGATGAGCGTATGCTGGGTCTGACGATATATGTGCAGCTGAACACTCAGACCTGCGTAAGCACATCTGGGTGAACTTTAGCGCGCATATGTCTAACCGGACGAGGCATCTCTTGTTCACCTGATTGGCTGAAATATGCGTCTCAGAAGTCTAGCAAGAGCTCCTCAGAAGCAGGACGTGCGGCGGATGAATTCTCTCGATGGAATCAACGGTGACGTTTACAGGCCAGCGGATACCTTACTTGAGCTACTTCGACATATTTGGAGCTGAGGTCTGTAAGGATTTTCAATACTTCGTCAGGGTATTGAAAAAGAGATGGTGGCGGATGAACCCATAATGGGCCAACGGCAGCGCTCATATCCCCGAAGTGGGTTACTGACATCGGCGTATCCGGCCTCTTGTTCTAGGGGTACAACAAAAAGGATCTGGCCCTCCAGATTGGGGGTTGTGCCGTCGGGTTAATTTCCCTACCACGTAAACAACCTTTGGTTATGAAGCAACCAACAGCCTCGGATACGGATTATCTTCCTGTTGACGACCCAAGCAAACGTAAAAAGGACAACGATCTTCGTGTCTGCACATGGAATGTTAGGTCCCTCTACAAACCACGTGCAGCCGAACAACTTGCGGATGCCCTAGAGTGTCTCAAAGCAGACATTACCGCCATCCAAGAAGTGCGATGGGATGGGCCGGGCAAAAGGAGTATGAAAAACTGCGACCCTAGCCACGACGTTAAAATTATCCTAGGTGATTTTAACGCAAAGCTAGGAAGCCTGCACGACAACACATCCGACAACGGACTCAGGCTAATCGACTTTGCAGCTGGGCGAAACTTTGTCGTAGCTAGTATGCGGTTCCCACGTCTCGACATTCACAAAGGAGCATGACTCTCCTTTGATCGAAAAACTGTCAACCAAATCGATCACATTGCGATCGACGTAAGGCACTCTTCCAGTATTCTGGGTGTCCGGACTTACCGAGGAGCCACCGTGGACTCGGATCACTACCTAGTTGTAGCCAAGGTACGGATGCGGATATCCCCAACGGAGCGAAATCAACGAAATACTGTGAGGAAATTTGACGCCGAAAAGCTACAATCGCAAGAGACCGCCAGAAACTTTGCCGATCGTGTTTCTTCTAATCTCAATCTAAGTCCTATGCCGCCAGCAGCAAATGCGGAAGACCAGTGGCAGCGTTGCCAAAAAGCCATCAGAGATGCCGCCTCTGATGTACTGGGTTTTTCTCGCCCACCACAACGAAACCCCTGGTTTGATGAGGAATGCCGGCAAGCACATGCAGCAAAACAAGAGGCGTACAAAGCGGCGCTGCATAGAAGGACTAGAGCTGCTTACGCGTAGAGCTCCTACGTGCGCAGGAGAAAAGAGGAACATCAACTTCTCAGAAAGAAGAAAAAAGAGCATGAGAAGCGCTCGATCGAGGAGATTGAGAGACTTTATTGCAGGAATAATGTTCGAACATTTTACCGAAGGGTAAAAAGAACATACCAGGGTTTCAAAGCCAGAACAGAAGCCTGCAGGGACGAAAATTGCAACATAGTAGTAGAATCGCAGTCTGTGCTGAGGATATGGAAGGAACACTTCTGCAGATTGTTAAAGGGCGATGATGATCAATATTCCGCTGTCAGGCAGAATGAGCCATTCAACAGTGATGATGGCAGTCAAGATTCCCGTCAACCCGATCAGAATGAAGTGAGGATAGCGATATCTAAACTCAAATGCAATAAAGCTGCTGGAGCCGACGGCCTTGCCGCTGAACTGTTCAAGGCAGGAGGAGATGAGTTGGTAAGGAGCATGAACCAGCTCATCTGTAAAATCTGGTCGGACGAAAGTATGCCCGATGAATGGAACCTCAGCATCGTTTGTCCGATCCTGAAGAAAGGGGACCCTCTGAACTGCGCCAACTACAGAGGTATAAGTCTCCTAAATATCGCATATAAGATCCTGTCTGTCGTACTATGTGAACGCCTAAAACCGATCGTCAACAACCTGATAGGTCCTTATCAGTGCGGTTTCAGGCCTGGAAAGTCCACCATTGACCAAATATTCACACTACGGCAGATCTTGGAAAAAACCCATGAATATAAAATCGATACGCACCACCTTTAATCGATTTCAAAGTTGTCTATGATAGCGTGTATAGAGACGAGTTATACAGAGCCATGTCTAGTCTTGGCATCCATGCCAAGCTCGTCCATTTGTGCAGAATGACGATGGAGAACTCTCGCTGCTCCATCAAAGTCGGTAAGACCATCACCGAACCGTTCGATGTCAGGAAAGGTCTTAGACAAGGCGACGCGCTATCATGCGATCTCTTTAACATAGTACTTGAGAGAATTGTATGAAACTCACAAGCCAACCCCGGAGGTACAATCTTCTTCAAGTCTGTACAACTACTCGCTTATTCCGATGACATTGACATAATCGGAAGAACTCAGCGGGCCGTCAATGGGGCATTTACGAGTATTGAGAACGAGGCAGCAAAGATGGGTCTAGCGGTCAATGAAAGCAAAACAAAATATATGCTGTCTACAAAAAAGGACACCCAACGTCGGCGTCTTGGACAGAACCCCACAATAGACAGAAATAATTTTGAGGTAGTAAAGGATTTTGTCTACCTAGGCTCTATGGTCAGCTCCGCAAATGACATCAGTAGGGAGATCACACGAAGAATTACTCTTGCCAATCGTTGTTTCTATGGGCTAAGGAGGCAATTGAGTAGCAAAGCCCTATCTCGAACTACTAAGGTAACTCTTTATAAGACTCTAATCATCCCAGTCCTGCTGTATGGCGCAGAGGCAAGGGCTTTGAGAAAACCGGATGATGATGCCCTTGGTTATTTCGAGAGAAAAGTTCTCTGAGCGATCTTTGGTCCTGTCTGCATAGACGATGAGTGGAGGAGAAGGTACAATGCCGAACTATACGGCCTGTACAAGGACATCGACTTAGCCAGAAGAGTTCACATACAGCGACTAAGATGGCTGGGTCATTTAGAGCGGATGGAGCCAACCTTCCCGCTAAGAAAGTCTTCGAATCCACCCCGGACGGACGGCGCAGTAGAGGACGACCTCGCGGTAGGTGGCGCAAACAAGTGGAGGGGTACCTCAACCAACTTGGCGTGCGCAACTGGAGGCAGCTGGCTGGAGAGGTTTGTTGGTTGAGGCCCAGGTCCACCCCGCACTGTAGCGCCATCTAAGTAAGTAAGTACGTAAGTAGTATAAACCGCAAACACTTTGGTGAGTCTTGTCAAGGCTGTATCCTTTATAGGTAGTCTTAAACTCCAAAGGTTTACGAAAAGGCATATAGAAGGTGTTTTTTTTTTAGACTGCTCTACTCTTTCAATACACTACACCATTGCCACCCCCAATACTCTTTGGGGGTGGCAATGTGTGATGATAACGTCGTCAATTGCCACGCCAATGGTTCATGGTTCATTGTTCAAATCCTGATATCAGCAAGCATTTACTTATTTCTCATGAAATGTATAAAGTCAGTCCGATCAATTTGCGAAAGCTTGTGTGAACACTACTGCGAAGGCATACCACTAGCAGTTGCTTCGTCATATGGCTGCAAAAATTGTTCGCTCTGTTGATGATGATTCGCTTACGACATCGGATGTCGGGGAAAAAATACTGTGCATCAGAAGCAAAAGACAAAAAATAAAAAAAATATCCCCAGTAATCTGGATGCCACCCCCGGAGTTTCTCTGAAGCATAAACAACTGAGCTTCAAAAACCACTACACAAAAATCTTTCTCTCTCTCTATCTATCCTTTCCAATACCCGCACTGTGTGTAAATATGTTGATAACTCCTTGAGTGCGCGCAAATTATACAAAAGAAAAAAAAAAAAAAAATAGGGACAAACTATCAAAGTCATTTTTGCGTTCAAGATAACATTTGCGTTCAAGATAACATTTGTGTTCAGTATACACATACATCAATTATTGGCGCGAGCAGCCCACGAAAGGCTTAGGGCAGTGCTCCCAGACGATAGAAAAATATTTTTTTTTAAATCTGGAAAACATTTTCCACAAATTTGTACCAGGCGGAAGAAATTTCAGCAAAGCGCTAGAAGTTTTAATTTCTTATATCTTACTTTTTCTTTTTTTAATATTACCCAGTGATATAGAATATAGTTTTGCATCCACCGTCGTTATATTTAATACATTATTCACAAATACTGTAGGTCGTACTAAACAAATTTTAAAGAATATGAATTGGATCATGCAATCATATCACTTGAACGAAGAAAACAGCGAATTTAAGCATAAATTAACATAAATATATTTTTCTTCCAAATACTTACTTTTACTTTAAAGGGCTCCCGACCCTTGAATAGTCTCTACCTGAGATACAGCTGTCTTTCATCCCATGCGCTCACGCTGCCTCCAGTTGTAAAGACCAAGTTTTCTGACACCGGCGACAGCTTGGTCTTTATACCGGATGTTCGGTCTTTTTCGCCGTCTCGAACCTGGGAGCTGAAATTCATAAATTCTCTTAGCTGGAGCATTGTTGTCCATTCGCTCGATGTGGCCGAGCCGGCCTAATATCCGACGAAGTATTTTCGTTCAAAAGTACCCAATATTTATTCTGCTTTCTTACTTAACGTCCAGTACTCAGCGCCATAAAGCAAAACTGGTAAGATGAGTGTTTTATAGAGCATTAATTTGGTCTGTCGAGTTAGGAGTTTTGAACCCAGCTGTTTTGCCAAACCGAAGTAACAGCGGTTATTCTTCGTCGTATCTCAACGAAGGTGTCATTTTTGGGGTTTATGTTTGCTCCGAGATAGGTAAACAGCTTAACAACCTCGAAGTTGTAGTCATCAACAGTGACGTTCTATCCAATGTTTTAAGCAGATCATTTTTTGTTTATTGACAACATGTACTTAGTCTTGTCCTTATTTACTTCAAGACCTAGTCGTTTCGCCTACTTTTCAATTGCCGTAAATGCTTCTAAAACAGTCTTCCGAAGATGTCAATATCATTCGCGTATCCCAGCAGTTGGATGGATTTCTGAAAGATAGTACCTTTCGTGCTTACACCTATCCTACGCACTATCTGCTTTAGCACAATATTGGAGAAGTCATATGACAGCGCATATCCTTGCCGGAATCCGGTGCATGTTTGGAAGAGTTCGGAAAAGCTGTTTCCAAGTTGCGTAGAGCCTCTCGTGGTTTCCAGCGTTACGCGACACATCTGGACAAGTTTTGACGGTATTCCGAATTGGGCTATCACTTGGTAGTATTCTAGATGATGAATGCTGTCATAAGCGGCTTTGAAGTCGATGAAAAGGTGGTGAGTTTCGACTTGATATTCGTTGGTCATTTCCAGGATATGCTTTAGTGTGAAAATTTGATCTATTGCCGATCTGTCGGTCCGGAAGCCACACTGGTGCCGATTAGTGTGTTGCAGTGTTTCGGATGTTCACCCAATGCGTTGGATAGGATCTTATATGCGACAATTAGCAGGGATATGCCTCGATAGTTCTTACAAGTCATAGGATCCCCTTTGTTGAAGATGGGGCATATCCAAATAACAAAGAAAAATATATTATTCCTATTTTTATTCCTAATGTTCTTCGGCAAATGTGTCAACGGTATCATCAACCTCATTCTGTCTTCATTATAAACATCGATGGTTTGAAATCCGTACAACCATTAGTGCCCATACTGTACCATATTGCCAAGCACCACGGCGGCGCCCCAGTGTGTTCAGTATGCAATGCTTTTAAACTCGAAATTTTTTTTTCCAAAATCAGAGCTCAATTCAACAATGTTACAGAGCATTTCGTCCGTTTTGATGTGTTATTGATAAGTTTCGCACTCAGTTCACTTTATTGGACATTCATCCATCAACCAGATTAAGATTTGTCCGTTTTAAGAGAAGTATCGCCGCTGTAGAAGTTAGTGTTGCTGAAGACTTAATTTATCAATTCGAGGCCGTGCATAGGCAGGTAGGTTAAGTTAGGTTAAGTTAGGTTAAGTTAGTTTTAACCTAGAATAAGTTTTAACCTAGAATAAGTTTTCCCCTCTAATTTAGTTAAAAATAATAAACATTTGTGTAAGGTTTTTCCACATTTCTCCTTAAAACAAAATATAAAAATAGCATTAAGAAATAAATAAAATAAAATAAAAAATAATGAAAATGTACCAAGTATATAAAAATCATATTGTAAGTATTGAGAACCCTTCAGGTCAGATACTTTAAGTTATCATTATTGCTGTAGTTTTTGGGTTTATTTAAACAATATAATATTTTTTTTTTTTTTTTTTTTTTTTTTTTTTCCGAGGGTAGGTGAAAATCTTCAACAAGACACTATGAGGATCGACAGCGCGTGCTCATAGTAGTGTGGGATTCTTACCCACTAAAAAACCTCCCTTCAAAACAGACTTGTTTTTATTTTTACTACAACTAAGTATTCGACTTATCAAGTAGTTTTCGTTTCGCGAAATAATGACGTTTTGCAGGTACCTTCCCATTGGAAGTTCCTGCTATGTAGCTCCGCAGTTTAGACGCGGTTACTTATCGCGCTAGGTGTAAAGGTTTGGTTCTTTGTAGACGGCGCAGTAAATTTCTTTCTTCCAAAAGTTGGAGGACTGTAATATTTACGTGACTTTCTAGTCGACTTCTATGCTTTCTCGCGTAGGTTTGAATTTCGTCTTCGATTGTTTTAATGCCAAGGTCTCTGTGGATATCGCTATTTCTGATATACCATGGCGCATTTACAATACCTCTTAGCACTTTGTTTTCAAAAGTTTGTAAAATTTTAATATTACTTATTTTGGTACAACCCCAGAGTTGTATACCATATGTCCATACAGGCTTTAGCACTTGCTTATATAAAAGCAGTTTGTTATATATATTAAGCTTGGAATATTTTCCAAGTAACCAATACATTTCTCGATATTTGTTATCTAGTTCTTTGCGTTTTTTCTTAACGTGCGTTTTCCATTTCAGCTTTGTATCAAGTGTCATTCCAAGATACTTAGCCTCGTTTGCAAACGGGATTTGAACCGAGTTTGAAAAGATCGGCAAATTATTTATTTTTTTATAAGTAAAATTTACATGTACAGATTTGGTCTCGTTGAGTGCGATTCGCCAAATCTTTGTCCATTCATTTACTCTATTCAAAGCTTCTTGCAGTTTTTCTGTAGTATTTTCGACCGTTTTACCAACTGTCAAGATAGCAGTGTCGTCGGCAAATGTAGCTAGCTCAGTGCCTTCTACTTGCGGTATATCACGAGTGTATAATAGATATAAGACTGGACCAAGAACGCTTCCTTGCGGCACCCCAACCATTATTTCCTTAAAATCTGAATATTCGTTTCCACATTTGACGCGGAATAATCTATTCGTAAGGTAGTTCTTCAAAATATTATGTAGGTGCTCTGGCAGAACTTGTCGTAATTTAAACTTTAAGCCTTCGTGCCAGACCTTGTCAAAGGCTTGAGAAACGTCAAGGAATACGCTTGAACAAATCTTTTTTTCTTCAAGTGATTTTTCGATAACATGTGTTATTCGATGTACTTGTTCAACTGTAGAATGCTTACTTCTAAATCCGAATTGATGATCAGGGATGAGATGCCCTTCTTCTATAACCGGCTGTATTCGCCTAACCAATATTCTCTCGAACACTTTGGATATAATTGGAAGAAGCGAAATCGGTCTATAAGAGGTTTTTTCATTCGGCGGTTTTCCAGGCTTAAGGACCATTATAACTTCGGCGACTTTCCATTGACTGGGAACATATTCTAGTCTAATCGCGGCGTTTATAATGAACAGAAGCTTAATTAGAGCTTTTCTTGGTAGTGCTTTAAGAACCTCTCCCGTAATTAGGTCGTATCCAGGAGCTTTCTTAGGTTTAAGTTTCTTTATTTCTTCCTTAAGTTCGGTAAGCGTTGCATTTCTTATTACACTATTGTCTATATACGACGTATTTATATTTTCAATAAGAGCTTGTCCATCAAACGGTTTGAAAGTTTCTTCCAGGTGGGCGGCAAAAACTTGCGCTTTCTCTTTATCATGCCTGGCCCATTCGTCTTGATTTTTCCTAATTGGCGCGGCTTGAATTTGAGGTTTTTTAATACCTTTTATAGCCTTCCAAAGCGAATAGTTAGAATCTTTTTCTGCCGTTAAGCTTTCTAGGTACGTTTGTATTTCATTATTCTTAAGGTCTTTAATAGATCGTTTTAGTGAGTTGCACAAACGGTTAAGATGTGCTTTATGTTGCGGAGCCCGAGTTTGTTGCCATCTTTTACGCGCTTTTCTCTTCTCCTTAATCATCTCTTTTATTTCCTGCGGATAAATTTTAATATAACTGGCCGGGGTTCTCTTTAGGTTGGGAGTATTCTTCCACGCGGCATCCTGTAAGATTTCGACGAAGCGATCTACTTCAACTTCGAGTTCATAGGGCGTTTTAAGTGATACGCTCAGCTCAATATTTTCTTCAATATCTTTTTTAAAGCCGTCCCAATTAGTTTTCGCGCCAGTTAATCTGGCCG
This sequence comes from Brachypalpus laphriformis, assembly GCA_945910035.1. Taxonomy (NCBI): domain Eukaryota; kingdom Metazoa; phylum Arthropoda; class Insecta; order Diptera; family Syrphidae; genus Brachypalpus; species Brachypalpus laphriformis. Next base: position 89,815,877 of record OX246753.1, on the reverse strand, counting down.
GTCCTACTTTTTTAATCAAAGCTTCGCTTATCGTCATAATGATTGGAGAATGATCAGAGGAGAGATCAAAGCTTTCTTCAACTTTTATACAGTTGCTAGATATTCCTTTAACAACAAAGAAATCAATCAGATCTGGTATCTTATTTCTATCAGTTGGCCAATATGTTGGTTTACCCGTCGAGTAAAAATCACAACTGAATTGCATACCCGCATTATAAAGCTTTCTACCTTTCTGAGAGGCGTACCTTGAGCCCCAGAAGGGGTGTTTCGCGTTGAATTCACCACCAATAATAAAATTTGGTTTAAGGAAGTTGAAGATGTTTGTGAAATCACTTTCTTCAAGTTTACATCGCAGTGGACAATATATAGACGAAATGTTGAAAGCAAAATGTCTATTTC